>WNYE01000078.1:0-198831 GCA_021396245.1 Sporothrix humicola | reverse complement strand
TTACTATATATAACTATTTATTTATTTATTTATTTACTTAACGTATAACCTTAACAAACCAACACACACTCGTGTAAACTAAAAAGTTTACACACACAATTCTGTGGCAGTTTCTTCCCCATAAGGGTTCTACTTAGCTAGTCGCCAATAATTAAGATTGACTGAGAAAGGCGAATAATAATAATAATAATAATATAGTTATCTTTATTTATTTATTTATTTTATAAATAGAAAAATGATTAAAAATTTAATGGATATACAAAAAATCGAGCCAAAAGAAAAACAATTGCATGCAATATTATTTATTGGAAATAAAAGTCCAACAATCAAATGGATCAATCTGCGGTATGCCTGCAAAAGCTGTTATCGTGGACGGGAGCTGAATAGCGCCAAGAATGAGGCTGCATGCTCAAGGCAGCCTTGTCAAGGCTGCATATCGGGCGGTTGTTTTCCGAGCGCGGACATTACATTGTTGTACTACGTCTCGTTGCAACACGATATTGCAAACTGAGAAGATCGGAGACTTGACAACAACAGAACACGCAGCACTCATCACATCTTTACGACAAAATGGTGGCAAAAATCGGACAGTGGGCACTGGATCTGCGGCGACGATTGCGGCGGGGAAACGGGACGTCGCTGCCCCAGATGGACTCGGACCCCGATCTGCCGTATCTGCCAGGCTCGTCAGCGTCGCGCGTCTCGCTGACCGACGCGCCGCCCAGCAACAAAGCCACGGCCGGCAGTCTCTTGTTCACCCGTCTGCCGCGCGAGATCCGGCTCCAGATTTTGACAGAGGCTTTCGGCGGGCGCACAGTCCACATGGACATCCGGGAGTGCCCGCCTCTGCTGCCCGCTTCGGAGAGAACGCCGGTTACCATGGACCAGAACAATACGCCGCACGGCGGGATAGGGGCCGAGCTGGACCGGTTCTCAGGGTGGCACGCGGACGTCTTGAAAGCGAGCGTTGAGGCGCGAGTCATCACCCCGGTCGACAAGAAGGCCAAGGGCCCGTCTGTCCCCGCCTGGCAGTGGTGGAGCTGTGTGTGCCACCGCAGCCTGCCGTATGCTCTCAAGACGTCTGTGGCGCTGGCACCAGTCTGGGACGACGAGTGCGTGAAGGGGCGGAACATGTACTGCCAGTTTTTCGCAGGCGAGGCCCCCGACAAATGCATGATCGGGTGTTTGGGGTGGCTGTTGACGTGCCGGAAAGCGTATGTTGCCCTCTCGGTCTCTACGATTTATTTATTTCGCGACACTAACAGCTCAGATACGCCGAAGGAATCCATGTGCTGTACAGCACGAATACAATCTTCCTCGGGCGGGCCAAGCTGATCGACGGCCTGCTGCTGTCGACCGATCCGTCGGCAGCGCCGCCAGGAATGTCGATTCCTCCATCGATCGTGCCCAATGCCCATCTTGCCCGCCTCACGCGCCTCGAAATCTCCAGGGACTTTACGCTCGCCACGATGCCCTTCCACGACGACGAGGAAAAGGCCGGACGAATCGACATGGCCGCCTGTCTGATGCGGCTCGCCAACCCAGACGCCTTCCCGCGCCTTGTCTCTCTTGTCCTGTCGTATGGCGACCATTTGTACCAGCGAGCCGTCCCGCCCGAAACGTGCATGGACGACCTGGACGAAGGCCTGATGAACCCTCTCAAGAGGATGGCGGCCACCTTTTGGATCGAGAGGCAGAAGAGGATCCAAAAACGCGACAGCAACGGCAAACTGGAGCGCGTGTCGCCCCTCAAGCTGATCGTCGAGCTGCCGACCAACACCTTCGAGCCCATGCACTCGCGGGTTATAAAAGAGAGCGGCACGTGGGAGAGCGGCGTGTCGTACTTCCATCGGCGGTGCTGGTGGCCGTCGCTCGTCAAGGTGGACAAGGATGGGATGCCGGTCGGGGGAGGTGATGTCGAGGAAGTCAAGAAGCAGGAGAATGAGGCCAAAGAAGATGGCAAAGACGAGGCTGAAGCCAAAGGTAAGGACAGGCAGAACGCCGCCACCGACGACTCCAGCGACTCCCAAACTGTCGACTGCGGTTTCTGGGTCAAGCCAGGCATCGAGAGCCGCCTCAACTTTGACTACCAGGGGAAGCCATATCGCTTGGGGACGATGGTGAACTGTTTTTAGGAGAAAATTGTGTTGGTGTTGGTCGGTTCCCTCGGACGTCATTGTGCCATTGTGGAATCCAAAATACACTAAATCTCTAAATGGCCCCCAAGACCGGCCCAGAGTGGCCCAAGATTGCCCCTAGAACGCCCTAAATCCACCTAACCTCCCGCCAAAACTACGTTTTACCCCAACCAACGCAGCTCTTTCGGCGGTTGCCTTGTGGGCCGCTCTTTCCTTTCTCTCGTAAAGAGGTCGCATTTAGTCGCATTTGCTTTGGTGAACGATCTGCATAAGCGACCACGACTCCATTTCGCTTTCTCTTTTCTAACAAGGCCAAGACAACTTCTCCTTTCTGTCATTCTATTTTCGTTTCTCTCATTTCTTTTCTTCCTTTCTCTCTCTTTTGGATTTCCTCTTCCTCAATTCTCGACGAAACGAGGCAATGGCCACAGACTATCGTGCTGACGCGAGCTCTCTTCGCTGAAGCTTGACCGATTGACGACACTGACGACACTCCCTTTCGTCCTTTTCTTTGGATACCTTCTTGACTGTCTTCTTGTTTCCTGTCTTCTTGTCTTCTTAAATTCCTACGAATCTCACGACACTTCCCACAATGGACTCGAAACAGCCTCCTCAAGCGATCCAGCGTAAGCCGCTGCAGCGAAAACCCCTGCCAACACTCCCCCCACAAGACGACCGACAACTTCCGCCGACGCCGACCTCGAATGGCCAGCCGATAAGCCAGCCAAGCCAGCCTCAACCGATAGGTCAGCCGGCGAGATCACCGACAGGACCGCCTCCTGCCTACGAAGCATACCCAAGCAATGGCCAAGGCTATAGCCAGACGAGTGCAGCGGCAGTTGGCCAGCAGCTCGGCCGCCTACAAATAAACGATGCCGCTGTCGGTTCGAACAGCCGCGGCGTCGCCATGCCTCCTCCTCGACAGGCTACCTCCTCTACTGTCATGACGAACACCTCTCTTACGACGACAGCCTCCTCTATACAAACACAAAGCACGGCTGTTACCTCACCCGCGTCAACCTCCTCAAACCCTCCTCTTCCACGACGACCGGGCGTCGGCCAGTTTGCACCAGGCATTACAGCCAGTCCGGGCCAGCTGACGCCGGCAAGCACAATGAATACCATGGCCAGTGGGAGCAGTTCGGTAGCTACACCGCCGCCCACCGAGACCACCAAGAAGGAGCCCTCCATCTGGAAGACGGCGTTCGACGAGACGCGCTTCTTTGCCGGTGGCTTGCTTGCCAAGCCCTACGAGTCCACAAAGCACTATACTGTCATGCGCCACTCGTCCGGCCTCGTCATGTACCGCGGGCCGACCACAAATGTTGTCGTCACTGTCTTTTCGACGCCCGACCACCCGATCGTGACCGCCGACCGGACTGTCTGGCTGCAGCGGAGAGGATACTCTGGCGATACGGGCTTGAAACTCAAAACACTGGTGGGGGCCAGCGGCAGCTGGCTCGACGTGACGCCCGAGCGCTCAGCCTCTCCCTCGGAACTGCCTGCCGCCGACGAGCGCGGCTACCAGCGCGACATTGCCAAGCTCATGAAGAAGACGAGCGGCAAGCACATGGAGAAGGCGCTGGCCAAACGGCAGCCGCGGGAGACGCTGGTCGTGCGCATTCCCGCCGCGTGTGCCGACGGATACTTTCGGTTGGTGGTGTGCACGGGCGGACGGGCTGTCACCAGCACAGGAGAGCCTACAAAACGCAAAGTCTTGTGCGGCAGCCCCGTGTTCCGCGTGGCGAGCACGTCGACCGACTCGAGCATTTTCCGCGGCGCCAGCCTGACCACTTTGCCCATGGAGGCCGGCGTCAAGATTGCCTCCATGATCAGCACAAACTACGTGTCCAATGTGGCCGCGCCCATCGTCACGACTGTCCAGGACAAGGTCTCAAAGTACCAGCCGGGCACCGTCAGCACGCTGGCCGCCCAGACCGCCTATGACAACTCCAAACTCTCCACCAAAGTCGACGAGGCTGGCGAGGCATATGGCCAGAGAAGAGAGGCGGCCTACCAGGCGTATGCTTTCGACGGCGCCGAAGGTGAAGACGACGCACCGCCCGAGGTTATTGGGCCCGACAGCGGGCCACAGCAGCCGTTCCCGATCCAGTTTCAGGGCCGCGTCGTGCGTGGTACAGGACGCAGTTCCATCGAGCGCGGTGTGCCCACTGCGAACCTGGCCGACGTCCCCGATGACGTGCGCCTACGAATGCGCGGCGTCTACTTTGGCTGGGCTTCCATTGTGCCCAACAACAAGGCTGCCGCGGAAGATCGACGCCTGCCCACAGACTGGATCGAGGCTGTTGTCACGATTGCGCCCTCCCCTTGGGGCAGTACCGGCTCCACGTCCGTCGTGGCCCGCAACGACGTCGTCGCCCACTTGCTGTATGACTTTGCCGGCGCCTCGTTTGTCGACTTCAAGGTCAAGTTTATTCTGATGGCCTTTTTGCGAGCCGCTCCTCCACCGGGAGCACCGCCCGTCGACCCAGCCAGCTTTGCCGCCACAGCCACCGCCGACGCTGCTCTTGTCGTTAGCAGTCTCAGTCGGCCCGCCTGGGGCCCGCAGGCCACACTGGCCCGCATGACCTCCGACAAGAGCAGCCGCAGCCTTTCGGACAAGTACGCCGACACCCGTGGCAAGGTCCAGAAACACGTCGACCGCATCCCGCTGCACTGGGCCGGTGTGCGCACGGAGGCCGGCGAGATGCGCGACCAGCTGTACGGCAACGGCGGGTTTTACATTGTGAGGTAGGCGAGGCGTTGTTGTAGGCGTGGGGGTCGTTCTGTAGATACACCTGCACATGAAGGATAATGAGTAAATAATGAACACATCACATACATCTAATACATTAATCGCATACAAAATCCATTTCTTTATCTCCACGACGTGCCTAGATATGCACGGCCAACATAATGGTGTGCACCGCGCATGGCTAGACCCGGCATTAGATCCGGAGATGTTGATGCTGTTATTGCTGTTGAGTTCCAACAGCCCTATGGCGTCGTCGAGTCATGCTTCGGTCTTCTGTCTTTTTGTTCTCACCTTTCAAAACACATCCCCATCTGCAAAGGTCGGGCGTGGGCGTTTTAACGGTCCCAGAAACCAGCCTGTCGGTATTTGGACGACAGAAAAGGTTGTTTTGACGTCGTTTTTCGACGTAAAGGAGGGTGAAAATGGACATGAAAATTGACAGACATACGCCGCATCCATGTTTCTCTTATTCATGACCGACGTTGCGCGTGGGATGACTTACACGGATTTGCACGGTTTTACGCGGGCTTTTGACGACTTACACGGGTTTGGGGGCAACATCCCACGCACACTTCACGATCCCTGAGTTTTGTCTCGCAGAATCCACCACAAACCCCCACGCGCATCCCACGATCTTTCAGGTACAGATCGGACGGACGCCGTTTATGAACCCTGCGTTTACACGGAATATTTTCAACAATGTGTCTTGTTGTGACCCCCATGGACATGACTGCCGCGCGGCTGCTTTGCCGAAGCCAACAATGCCATGCCGAGAGCCACGATGTACTCGATTTACACGATACGATTTAATGTCGTAGGGATGCAGACATTCGTCGAGTCAGACAAAATGATGCAGGGCGAGTCCTATTTTGGAAGTGGATATGCAAACACACAAAAGAAAGTGCCACACCATAAAGTGACAGCATACTTCATCCTCTCCAAAGTAAACAATGATATCGACGCGAAGGTTGATAACGTCTCGACTAAATGTCAGTCGAGCATTTACACTATCTTCGGCGTTGCTTTTTCAAGAAAAGGCGTGCTTGCTGGTGGGCCTTCAACTGTCATACAATCGCCGACTGACCGACTCACCGACTCCAAGGACAGACACAAGTAAGGGGAAGACGAGTGTCAATTGAGCGTCAAATGTACGTCGTAAAAGGACAGACTCTTTTTCGCTTCGAAATCCTCCTCAAAAGCCCCTCCCCCAGAATGCACCAGAGCACCCCAGAGAAGACGCAATTCTTTGGAAATTGGACTACATGACATATGTCAAAATGGCAACATCAATCTGATTCAGAGCTATTGAAAGTAGTGGCAGGGGTGAGACTAATGGACAAGGGGGAATAGATTGATACTTCTAATTGATACTCAGTACGAGTTTGAGTGAGCACAGATCCTTCGCGGCTCGCGGAAGTCGGCCGACAACAATTCCTTCTTTTGACTTTGCTTCAACTTTGATCTCACCGTGAGCATTTTGACCATCCCCTTTTGTGATCTTGAGAAGTTGAGAGCGTTTAGTGAACGTATGGAATTAATACAGGCGAGACAGGTCAGACGTCGTCCAAGGCTCTGGGCGCATTCTGGGCGCATTTGGGCATCTGACAGATGTGCAAGTGAGAAACAGGAATGCGCCCAAAATACAACCCTACAGGTAAGCTCACCGACGGTGGGAAAGGCCTGGGACGAGAGACCGAAAGTGAAAGTGAAAGACCAGACCGCTGTGGCGGATTCGCCATTCAAACTTCTGCTTTTGCTTCAGCTTTTGCGAACCTGAATGGGCAGGCAACACAGCGCTGCAAAACAGCCAGAAATGGCGACACCGCAACACTGACAAAGTCGCACTAGGCACAGAAAAAAAACGTGACGGCACGTGCTCTGATGCAATGACCCCGCGCTAGGAAGGATGATGTACCTCTGGTAGCTCTTGCACCAAATTTTGGTGGTCGCGCTAGCGACAGGTACCTTACCTAATCCCTGACTCCTCATCGATAACGCCATTTGCACCAAAAAGCAACCAATGCAAAAAGGCGGTGGCGCTCGACTGACTCTTCTAGTTTCGCCATGGCGTCGGCGGACGAAATTGGGCCCCTGTAACCCCCTGTATTTTTGTATCTTCCAGCGCTCTTATCCCCTGTGATAACAACGCCCCAGTCCAAGACGACTCTCTTAACAAGGCCCTGTCAGGTCCACCTGGGCCTAGCCTCTTGCGTGCTTTTTTCTGTTGGGTCGCTTTCCTTTTTGGTCAGAGTAGTCGCCGTTCAAGAGAGCGATCGCTGTCTTGTCTTCTCTTCCTCCAAATTCTTTGTGATACAGGGCTCTCGGGTGGGCATCGGGGCGGCTTCGTAGTCAGAATAGCTCCCGACAGCCGTGTTTTTGGCGGAGGCGAGGGCTTTGCATAGTTTTTCATCTTTTTCGTAGAAGCACAGAGAGCAACAGAGAGGAGAGACACGAAAGGAGTTGGTCAGGATTATGGTCGAGTGACCAAAATCTGGTAATCTACGAATCTAGACTGGAAAAGCATCTCGAAAGCCTCCTCATCGCTCTTTCCCAATATATCGCCTCTTTTATGCGTCCCTTCCTGCAGACACGGCAAAACCACGCACACCTTTGCACCTTCCCGTTCGCAATCGCATTCCTCTCTGCCGGTCCACCGCCAACTGCTCTCTATCGCACCTTCTCGTTCTTTTTGCGACCCGTGCCTTCCTTATCTGGTTGCAACAGCTTCGCACGCAAGGGGCAAAATCAACGACTGCCTTCTTGAAGACGACGACGAAACAACACAAACTTGCGACTTACAACATAATACACACAATCAAACAACAGACAGCATATTCCTCATCCGCCTCAGACCCCTGCGCCGTCCAACCAGCAATCAATAGCACTTTGCATTCTGCCGCCGCCCTTTTTCGAATTTTGGTCGTTTTTGGCGTCTGTCGTGTCTTGCCTGCCCCAGCACGCCATCGGACGCCGTCTCCCGCAAAATCCAATCCGCAAACTCCAAGGAAAATACGCCCCCCCGGTGGCCAAACAGCTTCTTTCGGTCTCTTCTGACGACATCTCTCGAATTTTAAATGGCCCGGCGGCCCTGGTCGCGCATCCCAAAGTAGTGTCTGAGTAGGACACTCCCCCTTACAAAGTCCAGAGTATTCCTCTTGTTTTCTTTGCTCCTCTGCTTTCTGTCGCCAAGCAGAACAAAGAACAAGTCAGGACGACATATCACCAGACAAGGCGTGGAAGGAGGTACAAGGGCGAACGAAGGACGACAAAAGAAGAAGAAAACAAAAGGGAAAAGTGCCCAAAGACATCCCGGTGCCTATCACGCCCATCCTTCGGCCGTTCGACAACTCGGAACCCTCTCAACGCACACCCCCCGTCTCTCCCTGCTTTTGCTCCTCCCCTAGAGGAAGACGCCATTTCATCATCTCATCTCGCATCGTGCCCTCCACCGCACGCCCGGACCAGCCCAGAAAGACGCTCTCTGCCCTTCCTCTTGCGTCGTCGACTCCCCAACAGATCAGAGACCAGGCCTTGTTTCTCTTGTCTCTCTCTATTTCTGTCCACTGGCTCGCAGCGCTTGATAATCGAGATACACGCCGATACTCCCGTCAGACGCCATCCTTCGCTGGCTGACGAGGTACCTTTATCTCACGCACCTTCTCGCCAATTGTTGCTCCTCTTGAAGCACTCTTATTCTCCAGAGTTCTTACGTTCTTACACACCCTCCTTGTGTGTTCTTTTTCTCGTTGGCGCTGACCGCCTCGATCGAAACGAACGCCCAGCGTCCACCGCCCCTTTTCCTGCTCATCTTTCTCTATTACTCTTTTGTCATTCTCTGTCGTGTCCCGTCTGGTCGCTGTCGCCATTTTCCACCCCCCTACGACGACATACCACGCCTCGTACTGGGCTCTCTCTTGTCTCATACTGAATACTCATCCCGGCCTTTCCATCCGAATCCCCCCCTACGCTACTTGCCCTGCGCTTTTTTGGCTTTTGATATTCGCCCGCTATGGATCACGCCAGGTTCAACGCCGGGCTCGTTACACAGTCTGGAAGCAGCAGCAACGATACTCCCCGACAGCACGCCTCAGTAAGCGAGGACCAGGCCCAGGCCCATATCTCTTCCTCCCAGTACTCCACCTCTTCAACACACTCCTCTTCCTCGACGACACATCTACGGGCTTTTGACCCTTCAGACCCGACGACACTCTCAATCAAGCCGACGGCAGCACAGATTCAAGCGTCATCGTCATCATCATCGTCAACATCAACAAAGGACCCCTCTTCTACTCTCACCGCCAGCATATCAGACAATGAACGGCGCGGCAGCGCTCTGACAATACAAGAACAACACCACCACCACCACGATCACGATCATACTCACGACCACAGCCACGATCAACAAGCCGCCGATACCGAAAAGGACTGCGACCACCGCCGGCCCGAGGAAGAAGACGGCTCCCGTCGCCTCAAGATGTCGTCCCAACTCATGAGCAAGACGGTCACGCCGTTCCTCAAGGACCACATCCCCGGTCTCTACTCGCCCATGACCAAGCGGGGCACTATCAAGGATATGGAGGGCCGTAACAAGGATCCCAACAGCCGATACTGCTACCGCCACCGCCCGGACTCGAAATGCCGCCGTGCCGCCGACGAGTCCAAGATGGTCAAGATCCAGCAGGAACTCGAGAACCTCAAGCCCGACGACCAGCAGGCCATCACCCACGTCTGGTCTCTCTTCTCGGCCGCCCCCGCCAAGCAGCGTGAACTGATGCTCCAGGGCATCATGACGCAATGCTGTTTCCCGCAGCTGTCCAAGGTGTCCCGCGAGGTCGCCGACCAGCTCAAGATCGACTTTATCACCGCGTTGCCCGCAGAGGTGGCCTTCAAGATTCTCTGCTATCTCGACCCCGTCTCGCTCTGCAAGGCTGCCGTTGTCAACAAGCAATGGCGTGCCCTGGCTGACGACGACCAGGTCTGGCACCGCATGTGCGAGCAGCACAGTAAGTCACCACGGCAGTGCCGTCATATTTTTCTATATCTATATGAACTTGAAGATCATCCACTAACAAAACAGTCGACCGTAAGTGCACAAAGTGTGGCTTCGGTCTGCCTCTTCTCGAGCGCAAGCGGCTCCGTGGCTGGACCCGCAGCCAGCAGCTGGCCGGCAGCCAGAGCACGGATGTCGATAAGCCGCGCATCCCCATCCACGCACCAACACTCCCCGCCCCCAATTCACTCCGCGATGCCAGCCCGTTGAAGCGCGATGCCAGCGACTTCTTTGCCGACGACAAATCCTCGAAGCGGGCCTGCACCAAGGCTGCCAGCGAGAACGGCAGCACAAACGGTTCCAACAATTCTGGTTCGAGTGCCGCCAGTGCCGCCAGCTCTAGCACGAGCGTCGGCGCAACGGAGCGCGATCTCGAGCTGGCCCGCGCCCTCGAGCAGGACCGCAAGCCCCGTGCATGGAAGGATGTGTACCGCGACCGTTTCCGCGTCGGCTACAACTGGCGCAATGGCCGGTGTGCCGTCAAGGTGTTCCGGGGACACACCAACGGCGTCACTTGTCTTCAGATTGACGACGTCATGATGGCCACGGGCTCGTACGACGCCACGATCCGCATCTGGAACCTGGAGACGGGCGAGCAGACGCGGGTGCTGCGTGGCCACATGCAGGGCATCCGGTCGCTGCAGTTTGACGACAAGATCCTGGTCAGTGGTTCGCTCGACGGCACCATGAAGATCTGGAACTGGCACACGGGCGAGCTGCTCAACACGCTCGTGTGCCACCAGGGCGGCGTCATCAGCGTGCACCTGGACGGCGAGTGGCTGGCTTCGGGCTCAACGGATAAGACGATCAAGGTCTTCAACCTCAAGACCAAGGAGTCGTTCACGCTCAAGGGCCACTCGGACTGGGTCAACCAGGTGCGCATTGACGGAACTGCATCGCGCACGCTGTTCTCGGCATCGGACGACTGCAAGGTCAAGCTGTGGGATCTCGAGTCCAAGCGGTGCATCCGCACGTTTGAGGGTCACGTCGGCCATGTCCAGCAGGTGTTGACGCTGCCTGCGGACTTTGAGCCGGACGAGGACCCCGTCGCCAGCGGGCACAACGACAAGGCCGACGCGTCGTCGGTCAACAGCGGCCGCGGCGGGTCCCCCGTCAACGTCAACGAACCCCTGGCCAACGACGAGTACTCGACGCGCGCCGCGTACGGCCCCGGCTTCCTGAGCAACCCGAGCCGCCCGCTGCCGAGCCGCTACATCCTAAGCTCGGCGCTCGACAGCACGATCAAGTGCTGGGACACGGCAACGGGCAAGTGCGTGCGCACGTTCTTTGGACACCTGGAGGGCGTGTGGGCACTGGTGGGCGACACGCTGCGCGTCGTCTCGGGCGCCAACGACACGATGGTCAAGGTGTGGGAGCCGCGGTCGGGCAAGTGCGAGCGGACGTGGACGGGGCATAGAGGCCCTGTCACCTGCGTCGGCCTCAGCGACTCGCGGCTAGCGAGCGGCAGCGAGGACGGCGAGGTGCGGCTGTACTCGTTCCAGGACCGGGCGGGTCTGGAGGAGTACGGGACGCCGAGCTGAGGTTGTCGTTTATGATATGATGTTTTGGTTTTATTTTTCTTCTGGTTCTCTTGTCTCTTTTATATCTGGCTGGATGGTCTTCTTCTTTCATCTTTTTGTAACGCGTAGCGTGGCGTTGTTTTTGGGACTTGTTTACTTTTCTTCCTTTTCTCTATTATTCTATTCCCATTTCTCTTTTTCTTTTACCAGGGGCGGCATCTTGTTCCAAAAGAATTTCATTTTCAGCTTTCTTCCTTATTTCTACTCGTTTCGATCTTGTTCGTATTCTTTATTCGACGGGCGGCATGGTATCAAATTAGAAAAATAGCTTCACAACAAGGAAGGAAAAGGGGATATCAAAAACAGGTGGTTAAGGAGGTATCTACGGGAACGGGATTTGTTTCTTGCTAGGCGCAATCAATTTACTTTGGACATTGACTCAATCATGCCGTGTGAAGATGTATTTGTGAACAAAAACGAGTAAGATTGTTCCACGGCCAATACCACGATCGAGCATCCGAAAAGAGTCATCGTGTCGGGAGTATATCACCTGCAGCATCTGCCAAGAAGATCTATTTACGTGAAGTCCCGCTCGAATGGAGAACACGTCAAAGTACCAATGTATCTAACCTGGTCCCATGTGGACAATCCATTTATCTCGTCCCCTGGTCTGTGGTCTATGATCGCATATCAAAGATAAAGCTGTCTGGCAGGCGTGTTTGGACTGCCCCTCGATTTGTGACAGTCGCAGACATGTGAAAGTCGAGGTACACTGAGAAAGGCAAACGCCAATTGCAAAACGCCACTACCAACGACCTTCAGGTGGTGGCGTCTCGTCACGTTTCCAGGAGAAAAGGGAGAGAGGTACAGAGGTACAGAGGTACTTTGCCACCGACAACGGACGTGTCTGTTTTAATGAGATGGGCACAGAGCACCTCGACGCGATTATGATCGCATGACCGCAGGGCCGAAGAGATGGCGATGCCAGCCTTGGAAACGGTGGCTCCCCATAAGACCAAAATGGCCTCCGTTTTGTCTTTTCAGAAAAACACGGAAAGGTTGTCCGTCTTGTCTTTCCGACGAGCTGGGCAGTGGGGCAGCCAGGCACAGGAACAGCTCAGAACCTCGCTCGCCAATCCTCCGATACTGAAGAAGAGAAAAAGACGTGACTCTGAGCGGTCCGCGGTCCTCGTCTTTCGTCGCCGCCAAAATGAAAATTCTCGGTCGCAGCCTCGGTTCTTTGCGGGCCAATCAGTGCACCTCCTCTTATTGGGGTAAAAATACAGGTCCAATGCCGGCCCCTCTTTTTTCTCGTCATTGCTCTCAGCCAGTGGTGTTCCAGTGGTTGGAGAACAGCAAACCACCAATCTCAACAGAACCCCACCAGTTTTGGGCGACTGCAATGGCCCAATGACCACAACGCGAAAACACCCGTGCCTGCCCCATTTTTGGATTCTCTGGGGAAGAATGACCACTACGACGTCGACTTTATTCGCTGCGTCTAACCTCAAAATCGACCGTTTTATTGTGTTCCCCCTGTCCCTTTTTCTGCTTTTCCTTCTTGCATTTTCTGGCCTTGTCTCCCTTAACTTTCTGGTAGATCGTTTCCATTCTGCCAGAGAGGACCCTGAGAATCGATAGAGTGCACACTCGCTCCAGCTCGTAATTCCTTCGTTTCTCCGTCGCACAAAAGCGTTTCCCTGAAATGCCCTGTAGGGCCTGTATTTACAGGGCATTCTCCTCTCGCACTCCAGTCTTTTCCCCCACAGTCCCTCGTCGGCTGCCCACAACGGAAAGCTCCACACCGAGACGACAAATCCACCGAGAAGACAGACACCAAAAGAGAAGAGAAAAAAAAATCAATCACAAGCTCGGCTGCCAGCTCGGTTAAGTCGAACAGTTCGCTGCTCGCATATTCGCCATGGCATCTGTCTGTCCGTTGTCGCAACGAATCTTGGATGCCATACTGTAAAGCAGTGTTCGATCTGGTGATGCACGGTTTAATGCAATTCTTCAACAACGTCAAAGAAGTCACTGTCACAAGCTTTTGTTTGGCATATCCCACCGTTTTGTTCCTTGTCTGCCTTTGTATGCCTCTGACTGCCCTGATTCATGTCAGCTATCAATCTGTCACAGTATTCTCCGTTTTTGTTTTTGCCTTCCCCAGAGACTCTTTGATGACTGGCGTTGTCTGTGAGTGTCTTTGAGTGGCGCCGTCACGTGTGAATATCTTGTCGTCCCTTCTCAATGCGGCTTTGACAGCTCTGGTTCTGTGTTACTTGCCTTTGACGACCGATGTACCAATGTCACTTTCACAAGCTTTTGCCTTTGTCTCTTCAACTCGACGTCTTCTTGTCAACCTTGTCAATCCTGGTCTGCTGTCGCATCGTCATATCTGATTTTGTCTCATCACGTCATTGTTTTTACATGCATATTTGTGCCTCGTTTTTGCGACGATTTTTTGCGCATTTCTTCTCTGTACATGCAGGTCATTGCCGCAACCGCATTTGGCCATTCCTGCGTGTAAGTCGCTTCCGCGCCTGCAAATCGCAAAACCAACTGAACCTTTTAAAGCTCCGCTGCACCGAGCGCCCCCGGCTTATTAGCACCCGGCACCGCACAAATCAGAATAAGGAAATTTCAGGTCAAGGTCCAGACTTTCGATGCTACGCAGCCAGCTTTTTTGGTGTAATTCGATTCCAATTCGTCCGTTTTCAACGTGCGTCATTCCGTCATATTGTCGTTTATTCGAGTCTGCTCGACTTGACAGAGCTTCTCCTTGATAACTGCATTTCTTCACAACAACCGTATTACTTGCTCTATCTCTTTTCATGTTCCTGTAAATTAAATTGTAAACCAACTCACTGCCCACTAACCGCTTTTGCCTCCGTTTCTGGTGGACTCCCGCGCCGACGACGGTCCCGCAAAATGCTTCCGATGGCCCTCGTCCCTCGTCTCCATTATCGACTTCAATGCTGGCATTCTCCGTGCTGTGCCCATTCACAATGTCAATACCGGGACTTACCTCGACGGACCCCAGTTTTCCTTTTACTTTCATCCTTCCGTTTCCCCTGGGCAGTGACCACCCAAGTTGTAGTATTTCTTGCTCCCAGTTGACGACGAATGACCTCCCGAAACTAGTCCGGGCACGCGCCTGATCAAAACCCCACGCTTTTGTCTCGTCTCTTGCTCTTCTCTTTTACTCGTTCTCTCTTCCGTTGCCGTCACTAAGACCGCTCTAGCGCCGTTTTAGTTTTGTCTTGTATTACCTTTTTACTAGAAACTCTATTAGAAACTACGACGTGCTCCCTTGCTCTTTAGGTCGGGTCGCCTTCTTCCCTTTCACGTTGCCTTTTACTCAGCCGATCTACTCCGTGCAGCCGCGGATCGGCCACCTGGGAGCTCCCACAAGACCCAAGACGCCCACTTCTCCCACAGCACGCCCGCTATCCCTCGCCCACTTACAACTTACACCGTGGGGAACATGGAGTCATGTATTATCTTGCAGTCTGCTTTTGCAGTCTTCGTTTGAGAGCACCGTTTTGCATCTATGTCTTGAAGAACACGCTACGCCTCCCCTTTACCCAGACCTGTCTTGATACTACTAGCAAAAGAAGAAAACGCCCCCGGCAAGCGTGCGGCGAAACGCGGAGGGCAAACGTGATGATCTGTAGGGGAATCCAAAAGAGTAATATGGTCACGTCGTGTCGTAGTGTTAGTCTTGTAAAGAGCTCTTCTCTTCTCTCCCCTTCCGAAGCTACTCTCCACCACTAGCCTCGCCATTGAAAAGTCCCCAGTCTCCAAAAAAGTCCAATCCCAGGTCCCCGTTCCCCATGTCCCCATTTCTCGGTTGTTCCTTTTTCGTGCTCGTCTTGTTTCGTTTTCCGTTTTCTTTTTTTAAAGAGAGAAACTGTACACTGTAAAGTAGAGTCATTGTCTAGGCTCCGTTTTCTTTTTAGGTCGTGTGTTGGTCTTCCTTTATTTCTTCTAAACCTTTCTTCTCCTTCCTTCTTTTTTCTTCCTCCCTTCTTCCCCTCCTTTTACATTGTCTGTATTCAAATCTGTATCCATGCCATAGCATCATAGCTTTGCATCTTTTCTTTCCACATCAACACGTCCATGAACTGGTTGTCGTCAAAACCCCACAGGATACGAAAGGACGAATTCCGAGAACCACGGAAGCCCTGAGCAAACTCTCCAGAGCCGACCAAGCACGTCACACGACACTCGTTGAGAAGACCATTCTCAACTCTCCCCTCCCCTTCCTCTTCACACACATTCTCTCGCAATGGCGTCAAAAGACAAGAAGCCGGCATCGGCTGCCATTAACCTGGTTGGTACGTCAATTGTGTATTTTTGAAGCTTTTCGAATTATTTTTGTGCGGCTGTTGTGCTTTTCCTGCATCCTTTTTGCTCGGCTTCTTGGCCTCGGCATAAACGCCGAATGCCGGCCATTTTCGGCTCAGGACAGCAGCACCGCAACAGCGCACAATTCACCAATGTACTTTGTCTTTTGAATTTTTGCTAACAACCCCCAGCCGGTGGTGGTGCCGGCATGATGGAGGCCCTCGTCTGCCACCCACTCGACACGATCAAGGTCCGCATGCAGCTGTCGCGCCGCGGCAAGGACGCGCCCCGCCGCGGCTTTGTGCGCACCGGCATCGAGATTGTCATGCGCGAGACGCCGCTGGGCCTGTACAAGGGCCTGGGCGCCGTGCTGACGGGCATTGTGCCCAAGATGGCCATCCGCTTCACGTCGTTCGAGTGGTACAAGCAGCTGCTGGCCGGCCCCGGCAAGCAGCCCGACGGCGGCAAGATCTTTATTGCCGGTCTGGCGGCCGGTGTCACCGAGGCCGTGGCCGTCGTCACGCCCATGGAGGTCATCAAGATCCGTCTGCAGGCGCAGCACCACTCCATGGCCGACCCGCTGGACGTGCCCAAGTACCGCAACGCCGCGCATGCGCTGTACACTGTGGTGAAGGAAGAGGGTTTTAGCGCGCTGTACCGCGGTGTGTCGCTGACGGCGCTGCGCCAGGGCAGCAACCAGGCCGTCAACTTTACCGCCTACACCTACTTCAAGGAGGCCCTGCGCAAGTGGCAGCCCGAGCTCGACGCCAACGCCCCGCTGCCCGGCTACCAGACCACGATTATCGGTCTCGTTTCGGGCGCCATGGGCCCGCTGTCCAACGCGCCCATTGACACGATCAAGACCCGCCTGCAGAAGACGCCTGCCCAGCCCGGCGTCAGCGCCTGGAAGCGTGTGTCGCTGATTGCCGCCGACATGTTCAAGCAGGAGGGCTTCCACGCCTTCTACAAGGGCATTACCCCCCGCGTGATGCGTGTCGCTCCGGGCCAGGCCGTGACGTTTACTGTCTACGAGTACCTGCGCAACAAGCTGGAGAAGAGCGGTCCTCTGTCCATCAAGGCCGACCAGTATGAGGAGTAGGAGCGCCGATAGGTGCGACTGTTCTTCTGTCTGTTTTCTTTTTGTCGTCATCCACGTTTCAAAAGTATGATCTTGGGCGGGTTTTCTGTCTTTTTTCTTCATCTTCTTCCATCTTCACCCTTTTCACCATCTTCCATTTCGTCTCATAGACTTTTCCTGGGAGGCGATCCGGTCGGCCGTCTATGCATATAGATTCTCTTTTTTGTTTCTGTACCTGTCATTTCTGTCATCTTATGTCTCTTTACGCAATAGCATTTCTGGATTTTCCTTTTGTATATAAAAGAACGTATAAAGAATCAATTCAAACATGAAACATGAATAAATAACTGGACGTCCTATCTGATTGCTTCGTGTCAATGTCGCTCTCGTCAAAGTCAGCATCGCCTCCGGCAATGCTGACTTTACCGACCAGGCCGCTTCGGCCGCGAAAACGCCTTGCGCGCCTCCACCTGCGGATGCAGCTCGGCCAGCACCGTCGCCTCGCTGATCTCGTCCACCTCTTCCACCTCAAACTTCTTCTCGAGCGTCAGCCCGGCCTCGCCCGTCGCCACGCCCAGCACGGCCCGCTTCATCAGCGGGTACATCATCCGGAACTTGATGGCCTTTGTGCCGGGCGACGCAGGGCATGTGTAGAAGAACAGCAGCGGGCTCGACTCCTGGCCGTCGTGCGTGTGCGTGTACCGGAAGAACGTGAACCGCGGCTCCGTCGACGAGATGGTGCGCACAACGTCGTTGACACTCGACACGCCGCGGCCGTCGGACACGTCGTCGAGCTCGACAATCTCCGTGTCGGGGTTGATTTTCAGGACGGTCAGCGTGCGGCCGCTCTCCAATTGTTTCAGAGCGGCCAGTGCCTCGTCCGTCAGCGGCATCTTAAAGTTGCTACTAAGATGAATCTCGCGCGTCGCCGTGCCCCGTCCCGCTTCCTGCTCGGCTCTCTTGACCGCACCCAGCTCCCGCTCCTCTTCGGTCAGCGGCGCATCCAGTGCCTCGTGCGCGTCGTGCTTCTTGAACCCGGCGCCCGTCAGCTCCTCCGCTGTCGTCGCAAACAGGTTCTTGCGGAAATGCTCGCTGCCGAGCTCGCGCACGAGCGCAAGACGCGTCGATGCAAACAGCATCTTTTGCCGCACGGGCGCTGCATCGGGGACGTAGGTGGCTGCCACCAGTTTGGGGCTGACGTCGTAGCGGCGCAGCAGAATGTAGAGAGGCTGCTTCTCCTGGAGGCGGGGCACGAGGAGACTGTCGACGTTGCTGGCAAACGAGGCTTCCGAGACAGAGCCCGATGAAGGCGTCAAGAGCTCCAAGGGCGTCAGGGCCTCGCCGGTAATCGTGACGAGCAGGCCAAAGTGGCGGTCGGACTCGAGCAGCGTGTTGAACTGGCTGACCAGCTCCTGGGAGGCTGTAAAGACCAGAAGGATTAGCAAAAAGGAGAATGCAATGAGGAGAACAGCATGCCAGCTTACCTGAGATGCCGGACTGCATGATGGCGGTGGAAGGGGTTGTCGGATGGGGAGGAAAGATTGGGATAGAGCCGGACCAGCCAGCAGTTCGATGAAGCTGTCAGACAAAGTCAATTCGATGTTGTTGATGATTGACTTTGAGTCTGGGAATGAATGGGCACGAGCTGGACGAAGGATGACGACCTATTGAGGTTGAGACGAAACCCCGCGCAAGGCTAAAGTGGGCTGCGCCCGACGAGAGCTGGGAGCTGCCGGAGCTTCCACCATTGTGACCAATTAGGCCCTGTAACCGTCCACTGTAACACACCAGCATTAGCGGGTTTCACTCGCACATAACCAAAGGCCAGCCAAGATACAAAACAATGCAGTTAACTTGGGAATCAGACTTTTTGTATTACCTGCAAGCCAGGTTTTGTATCTATTCAATTGCTCGACACGTTTTTGATGAAGAATAGAAAGAAGGTATGCTATTTAAAAAAGACAAGAAAATAAACAGAAAGAGAAAGAAGAAAAGAACAACCGCAACGCCATACCAACGCCAAATAAGCAGACGAAAGAGCCGCTTTTATGAGTAAAGATCAAGAGACAGTACTCCGTAAATGTACGAGAGAAAACGACAAATGACGAGTGACAATAACAGCGGACCACCCCCTACACCAGCAGAACACTGTTCACACAGCCGTCGTTCTCCGGGTTGTTGGTGATCTGCGCCCACCGACCCCAGACCACCTTGCCCGTCGTCGTCGTCATGCCCAGGTCGCTGACGTCCACCTCGATGATCGTGCCCTTGGTCAATACGCCCAGCCGCGTGTACATGGGGTCCTGCGGGTTCTTCTTGACGCTCAGAATCGGCAGCAGCACCGTCACGCCCAGGCCGGGGTGTGTCACGTTGGCCTTCTTCTTGCGCAGCGCCATCGGGCGGATAAACCGCTCCAGCTTGACGGGGCCGCGCGTGAAGTCGGGGCCGACAAACGTCGGCTTGGTGATCATGCGCTTCCACGCCTTCTTCTTTGTCTTTTGGCCGGTCTTGACCACCGAGAAGATCTCTTCCTCGGAAATACCACGCACTTTGGGCAGAGGGACGGCAAACCGGGCCGCCTTTTCGTTGCGCTTGTTCTTGATGGCCGTCGACAGCGCCTTGGCGTTGCGCTCGCCCGCACGGTCAATCAGGTAATGGGGCAGGGCCTCGCGGTCCTCGTCGTCGTCGCGCGGCGCGTCGCTCGATTTGACGTTGCGCGCCTCGTGCGCCTTGATCTTCTTCTTCATCTGGATCTTCTCCTTGCGGCGCGCCTCCTGCTGGCGCTTGGCCCGCAGGCCTCGCAGGTTCTGCGCATCCTTGGAGTGGCGGTGGCCCTCACGGGCCGTCTTCTTGCGGAGGCGTTCTTCGTGATCAAGTCGGCGACCATGAAGCTTGAGGTGCCTCTCCATGTAATCGTTCTGTGGGAGACGAGGGTTAGTATACGGAAAAGACAAACAAAAAGTGAGATGTTATCATCGTCGCCAATGGAAACACACCTGAGGCATCTTGTCGGTTGTTCGGGGGGTCTCTCGCTATGTGTCTTTCGGTAAAGTGATGGCTTGTCGAGGGCTAGACCCGGGTGTCGTCGAAGCGAACAAAGATCGTCGTCGTCGAGATGTATCGGACGAGGAATAGAAATATCGATACGAAGGAGTGTCGTCGCTCGTTGACAGTCGTATGGTTGGCTGCACGACTTTGGTTGCAGTCTCAAAGTTGACTTTGCCTGGCAAAAAAAAGTTCAAAGATGCAAAAGCGGGACCCACCAAAAATCCGAAAATTCTCAGCCACCAGCACGAATATCCGCACTATCGCGATAAGATAAGGCACACCGCCAAAATTTCAGTGTGCCTGCTTAGTCATTTTAGCCTAACATCTCACACTTAAGCATATCGTCGTACTCTAATACAAACTACGAAACATTACAAATCGCAATAAAGCCGAGAAGAACTTGAAGATATTATGTCTATTTTAACTTGAGGCTTTGAAATTGATGATACTAATATAATGCAGATAAATAAAATGCAGCGCAAACAGAGCAATGAGAACTCATAAAAGCAGCGCCTAGCCAAAGACCCGTTCTAATAACAATACAGTGAAATGAAAACAGGCAAAACTCGTAAAACACAAACAGTAAACTCGACAAACTCAACACGCTTCGCTTCTTTTGCTTCTTCTCGCTCACCACGCTTAGTCCGAAAGGAACTTGAGCAGCTTCTCCTTGTCCACAACCGGCATCACGCGCAGCACGTCGCGCACGCCCTTCCACGCAGCATTGTCCTTCTTGTTACTGCGGATCAGCTCGCGGATCTCCGACGCCACTGCGTCTGCCTTGAGCGCCTCCAGCTTCTCCTGCACCGTCTTCTTGTTCTCCTCGTACCACTGCGCCACCAGGCGGTCCGCCTTCTTGAACTCGGCCACGCCAGACCACGCCTCCAGCAGCGTCAGGTGGCGCGCACGCGTCTGCGCAGCGTAGTCGGCGCTGGCGCGGTTGGCAGCCGTTGCCGACGGGCTGGCCGAGGCAGCAACGCTGGCCATCTTACGCAGAATGTACTCCTCGTTAAGACGGCGGCGCACACGCCAGTAGAAGAAGCGGCGCGCGTTGCGCCACTCGAGCACATCGCGGATTGTGCCCTTGGCCTTCATGCGGCCCGCACGGTCATGCAGGTCGGCGAACTGGATCGCCAGCTGCTGGTAGATCGGCAGCAACTGCTGCTCGCGGGCAACCAGCTTCTCCTTGATCTTCTCCACCTCCTCGGTCGAGGCGCCGCTGCTCTGGGCAGCCACAATTTTCTTCTTGAGGTCAGCGTAGATGGGGTCCAGGCGGGCCATGGTCTCAAGCTGCTTGTCCTTGCGGTACTTGATACCAATCATACCCTCCGGCTCCAGGACACCACCGCGCGCCTCCTGGTCGGCGTACATCTCCATCGACGTCGGGTTGATGGTCGGGTCCACAACGACCCACGAACCACCACGGAGCTCGCCGAAGGGAGGAATGTACACGAAGATCGGCTGCTCGTACTTGACAAGGGCATCGACGATGAAGCTGCCGTACTTGAGGACCTCGTTGTACATGTCGCGCTGACCACCCGAGAAACCACGCCAGTTGGCAAGGATCATCAGAGGCAGCTGCTCACCGTAGTTAAAGTCGTTGATGGCCTGGGCAGTCTTGAAGGCCGAGTTGGGGTACCACACACCACCAGCCTCGTTGGACACCTGCTCGATCGAGTCGGGGTTGGCAGGGTCGGCAGGGGTGATGTTCTCGACAGCGCGCGTCTCGACGGCGATGACACCCATGGGGATACCACCAAGGCGGGCACGACCGACGACGACAGTGCGAGCCCAGCCGCCAAGGGTCTCCACGAACGAGTCCTTGTCGAATAGACCGGGCTGGAAGTCGGCACCATCCTGCTTACCAGAGATCATCCAGCGCACATCGTAGGCCTGCTTCTGGGGAGGCGTGTAGGTGATGTCGCGGTCCCAGGAGTCGGTCGAGATCGAGATGGGGACCGGGTTGTTGCGCTTGTCAGGAACAAACGACATCCACTCAACAATACGAGAGATACCCTCCATGTCGTCGCGGGCAACCATGTGCGAGACACCGTTGCGGTACATGATCTGGGTGCCACCAAGCTGCAGGTTGGAGGTGTACACCTCACGACCCAGCAGGTTGTTCAGGGCAGGGGCACCAGTCAGGATAATGGGCTGGCCCTCAACCTGGACAGCACGCTGACCAAGACGGACGAGGTAAGCACCAATACCAACGGAACGGCACGTGACGAGGGTGACAGTGAAGATGTCGTTGTAGGCACGGCTGGTGGCACCGGCAATGAGACCAGAGCCACGCAGACACTCAACACCCAGGCCGTCCTCGGCACCGACAACGGTGATGATCTTGTGGTGCTTCTCGCCATCCTCGGAGACCTCCTCGGTGATGACGCTATCGTTGAACTGCTTCTTGGCAGCATCATCCAGGTACAGGTACTTGAAGCCCTGCTCGGGCTTGGCGGGGTTGTTCCAAGCGACCTTGAAGTAAGGCATCAGCTCGTTGGCGAGGCCCAGGCGAGCACCCGAGTTAGCCGACAGGTAGATGCGAGGAATGCCCAGCTTGCGAGCGTACTCCGTGCACTTGTTGAAGAAGCCGTCCTCCTTAGGACCAAACGAACCAATGTTGTAGGTGATGTCGTTGGCGACAACAATGAACTGGCGGCCTCTCGGGTACTCGGGCGTGCGGGCAGTGATCAACCAACCAACCATGCCGCAGGTGTTCATACCAGGGTCGCGCGAGACCTCGGCGAGGCTGTCGTGGTCATCAAGCACCAGCTCGGACATGTCGATGCACTCGCCAGTAGCAGGCTGCTTGTCGGCAAGAGCCGGGTTGTGCTTGACAGCCTTAACCCAGCTGTTCTGGATCGCCTGGCGGAAGACCTCGGGGAAATCGTACACGTACTGGGTACCCATGAGATGGGCCTTGTAACGCTTGGGCTGCAGCCAGTTCTTGGTCGGGTACGGGGTCGAAACAGGGAGCAGGTGCATCGATCCGATCTTGGTAGTACCCGTGATCGAGTGGAACACCCAGTCGCCCTTCTCGGACTTGCGCTCAGCGTAGATCTCGACCTGAATGACGTAACCAGATGTGTTGGTGATCAGGACACGCAGAGGATAAGGCATGCCGGACTCAGGGTCAGTGCAGATGATACGGATCTCGACCTGAGCGACACGCAGACGCCAGCCGCGGGGGCCGAAACGGTCGAGGAAGCCCTGCAGAGACTGCTCAACCTCCTCGGGACGGAGCTGGAAGACGGGCGTGAAGTTGAGGAACATGTGGTTCAGATCCGAGTTGTTGTTGCCAATGATCTCGAGAGCGTCGAAAATGTCGTTGATAACACGGTCAGCCTCAGAGCTGAGGTACTCAGCAGTGGGGATCTCGTCCCTAAGGCGGCCAGGGCGGATGACAGCGCGCGTGAAGTAGCGCTTGTCAGTCTCGACACCCTTGCCGATGGCCTCGTACACGTGGATGTTCTTGTTCTCAGTGAACACGGGCCGGATCTTGAACTTGGACAGACGGGCCAGTTCCAGTTGGAAGGCCAGAGCAGGCTCACTATGGCGAATGCTATCGTCTTCCTCGTAGTCGGGACCGCGGAACGTGTAGTAGCCAGGGTTGGAAGCATCCTGGCGACCGAAGATGAACGTGATACGGCGCACACGACGGGCCAAAAGATCCTCCTTGACCTGCTCAACAATGGGCTTGATGATGCTCAGGGTCTCCTGGTCGTCACGGCCCTCGGAGTCACGGATGGCAACGTTGACGACGGCAGACAGCTCGTCAGTGCTCTCCAGACGAGGCGGGGCAGGGCGGCGACGGCCCTCAAGAACAGGCAGCAGGGTGCTGGACCCGGTAGGGCGCAGAGGAGGGCGGGCCTTGGCAGCGATGGGCAGGGTATCCAGGGCCTTGGAGAGCAGCTCCTCGGCGTCATCGACGTAGCGGCAGGGAATGATCACACCCTTGCGAGTGGGCTCCTCTTCGGTCTTGCGGGACAGGTAGGACATGTCGCTAATGGAGCTGATGCGCTTAAAGCCAAACTCAGTGGGCGTGGCCGGGGACGAAGGCGCCGCGGACTGGATGGGGAGGCCGAACTCGGACTGGCCAATCTTGCGCAAGGCAAAGTCCCAGGTGATAAACTGCGGCGTATCGCTTTCATCACTATGGTACTCGATCTGCTTCAGAATGTACGCACGGTAAGAGCGGCGAATGTAGACCTCGAGGGCGGCAATCGAGACCCAGGGATCCTCGTGGCCGAAGAACATGGGCAGCACATCGAACACAGTGTACTTGGAGTCGACGACATCCTTGATAATGTCCAGATTCGGCTGGCGGTGCTCCCAGCCAGACTCGCCGTAACGAGAATCAACAACAGACGACTTAAGAATGAGCTCCATCTGGGACTGACGCTCTTCCAGGGACGGCAGGGCGCACTGAATGAGGATCTCGCGGGCCTTGAGGGACACCTTCGAAGTCTGGCGGGACTCCAGCTCGGCCAGCTTACGGAGAGCCGGCTTAAGGTGGCGTGCGACATTACCGACACCAGGCTTGTTGGGCCGGTACTCATCCAACAGAGCAAGGACGAGGCCGTTCTTGGACCCGACGCGGCTGTGAGACAGGACAGTCTCGACAACCTTGTTGATGTCGTCCTTGTTTGCGTCACGCAGCTTCAGGATGACCTCCTCGTCCTGAGACCGGCGGCCGGAGAACAGGCGCTCGGTGTCGGCGTAGATGTTGAGCAGGTCGAGGATCACGTTCAGCTCGCGGGTCTTCTGGCCATCAACGTACAGGTTCAGGACATCGGTGAGAGGAGCCAGGGTGGTGCGGAGCAGGCCAGCATCCTCAGCAGCGACGTTGTCGTCGACAAACTTGTGGAAGGCGCGGAGCAAGCTCTTAGCGGGGAACTCAGAACGGGACTTGGAGCGCTCAACAATCTGGGTGAACAGGGCATCCAGCTTCTGAGGCATGCGGGCATGCAGGGCAGAGAACTGGGCGTTCCACTCGCTGAACGGCAGATCAGGATCACGCATGACCTTGATAAGATCCTGCAGAGTCTGGGCCATGATGGTCTGGTTGTCGTAACCACTGAGGATGTTCTTCAGGGTGCTGTACAGCAGGGAGAAACGCTGCGACGACTTCTGGCCGACAATTACTGGCGAGCCCAGGTCAGGCAGCTTCTCAACGAAAGGCTGAGCCTGCTTGACACGGCTAGGGTCATCAAGGGCGAGGATACCGAGAATGTCACCAGCCTCCAGAGTAGAGCCGGGCTGCTTGATGAGTTGGACGATACCATCTTCCTGAGTGATCAGAGGCATGTACATCTTCATGACCTCGACCTCGGCGTAGGTCTGGCCAGCCTTGACATGCTCGCCGCTCTCAACGGTGAACTTGACCAGCTTACCAGGGCTGGGCGTGCGCAGCTGGGTAGGGTCGTTCTCCTGCTCAAGCAGGCAGGTCTTGCCATCGACGGACAGACGAGTGGCAGCGACCTCCTCCTTCCAGTAGACGTTGTGACTGCGGCCGTTAACCAGAATCAGCAGACCACCATCACTGAGCGTACGGACACCAACAGAGCACTTGGAGCCGTTGATGAAGAGGGTGTAGCTGTCAGCGCTGGAGCGGGTGACGGTGAACTTGTAGCGGTAGCCCTCGTAGATGAAGTCGACAGGGAACACGGTCTTGAGAATGTCCTTGGAGGGAACCTGACCCTTCTCAAGGCCAGCTCGATATTCCGCAATGCAAGCCTCGCTGGCCAGGTTGGCCTTGGTGGCGGCACCGCAAACGACAGCGAGGACAGGGTCGGGGCGCTCAGCAGTCAGCTTCTTGGAGATCAGCTCATCCAGCCAGCCAGTGGTGATGGTGTTGTCCTCGAAAGCCTCGGTCTCCAGCAGCTTGATGAGGTACTCGACGGTAGTACGGAAATCACCACGAATGCTCAGCTCCTTGAGGGCGACAACCATGTGCTTCCGTGACGCGGAACGGTTCTCACCGTAGGCGAAAATGTGACCGAACTGGGAGTCGGAGAAACTGTGAATACCACCAGCAGTACCGACGGAGAAGTAACCCCAGACGTTAGAGCTACTGCGGAAGTTCAGATCGTGCAGCACACCGTTGGAAGGCTTGAAGCCCTCGCCGGGGTCCTCAGAGGTGATACGGCAGGCCGTCGTGTGGCCCTTGGGCGTCGGGCGGCGCTGCAGCTTGTTGCTCTCCTCGTTCTTGAACTCAAAGTCGATCTCGGTGGTCGTCTTGGGGTCGACGCCGTACAGAAGACGGATGTCGCTGATGCGGTGCAGGGGAATACCCATGGCAACCTGGAGCTGGGCAGCGGGCAGGTTGACACCACTGACCATCTCGGTGGTAGGATGCTCGACCTGGAGACGGGGGTTCAGCTCGAGGAAGTAGAACTTGTCGTCGGCGTGCGAGTAGAGGTACTCGACGGTACCAGCAGAGACGTAGCCGACCAGCTTGCCCAGACGGACAGCGGCCTCCTCCATGGCGCGGAACGTGGGCTGCTTTGCAATTGTGACGGGGGCCTCCTCAATAATCTTCTGGTGGCGACGCTGGACGGAACAATCACGACCGAAGAGGGAGATATTGTTGCCGTACTGGTCAGCAAGAAGCTGGACCTCCAGATGGCGGGCGTTACCTGCCAGCTTCATGATGAAGATGGGAGAGCCGGGAATTTCGCTGGCAGCGGCCTTGTACAGCTGCTCGAAACCGTCCTCGCTGAGGGCCTTGCGGATACCCTTGCCACCACCACCCTCGGAGGCCTTGATCATGACCGGGAAGCCAATCTCCTTGGCACGCTCAAGACCCTCCTGCCATGACTCGACACAGCCCTTCTTGTAGATCTCGTCGGGCACCGTGACAATGCCATCGTCGTCCTTTTCGACAGTGTCGATGCCCGTACCAGACCATGGAATGCAGGGCACGTTGGCGTGCTGGGCCACAATCGTAGAGGAAATCTTGTCACCAAGCGAGCGCATGGCGGACCCCGGGGGGCCAATGAAGACAATCTTTTTTGGCGAGGCGGCAAGCGATTCTGGGAGAGCAGGGTTTTCGGACGCGTGACCCCTAGAAGCAGAGTTAGTGGTTGAATTTTGGAGCAATGCAGTAACCTGTTTGAGAATTGAAGCTTACCAACCAGCCCACACGGCGTGGACGTTCATCCGCTCAGCAACATCGACAATCAGCTCAACGTTTGCGTAGTTGTGGTTGTTGGTGCCACCGGGAACCTCGACGTAGTGGTCGGCCATTCGGATGTAGTCGGCGTTGGCCTGCAGATCTTCGGGGGTAGCCATGACAGTGAACTGAATTGCACGCTCGTCGTCGAACGTCTCGTACGCCCATTTCCGGACGGAACGGATCTCCTTGACGGCAGCAATACCGTTGTTGGCGATCAGAACCTAGTACAGTTAGCGGGCGTTGCTCGGGAAGGAAGGCAAACACCAGAAGCTTCTTGCCCCTTGAGGGGACGGTGGAAAAAGCACTCACGTTTGTGATGACGGTGTGGCCGTCGTGCTTGGCGACGAAGTCCTTGACCTTGGACTCTGGCGCATTTTCGAGCTTGTTGCCGCCAATGAAGTGGTCGGCAAGGTTGTACTTGGCGGAATACGAGGACTTGCCGTTGGCAGTCGGCGCGGCAGAGCCATTCGCCTTGACGCCGTTCTTGGCGCTGTGGCCGTTGGTTTCTGTCATTTTGGGAGGGAGAAGAGAGGGTCGGAAGTCTAAGGTGTCCTCATAGGGCGAGGCCACGAGAAGCTCAGGCGGGTGTGATGAAGCTGCCCGGAGCAAAAGATTGTATGAAACGGGCGCTTGGTCGAGGCGCGCGTGACGTCGATGCCGTTGTTCGGATCGTCGACGTGGAAAGGAGAGGTAGCTTCAAACCGTCGGGGGTATCAATGAAAAAAGATGTAGGATTGTAAAAGGGCCAATGCACAAAGGCAAATTGAATATTACAAGAAGCGAAGAGGAAGACGGAGAGAAGATGAGGAGGGGAAAAGGAGAAAAGAAAGAAACTAGGTTTGGATAAAAAAGAAAGGCAAGGCCAGAAGAGGAGAGGAAGAAACGAGAGAAACAGAGCTTCCCAAGCGGACCCAAGACCTCTTTTCTTGTTTTCTGGACAGGTGTGGCAAAGCCGGGATAGGGTAAGGAGGGGAGCGAGAAGTTAACAGGGGTGAGAAAAAAGGAGGAAAGAAAAAACAGAGGCCAGGATGCAAGAGATGTGCGGACGATCACCGCGAAGAAGGAAAAGCAATGGCTTTGGAAAGAACGACCGAGAGCAAGACAATAACCCCAAAGAAAACGCCAAACCCAGCAGTCGAGAATAGCCTGGCGTTGGCGTTGCAGGGAACTGGAAGCTTTCTGGCGGGTTGCTGGGAAGGAAAGCAGCCGGGCAGAAAAAAAAAGGCGGACAAGTTTAGAAAGGTACTTGGGAGCTACCTCAATGGGGCCAAACATGAGTCCCGCCTGCCCCTTTTGCGATGAATACACGACGCATTTTCTCAGGGATGGAGACCGCAGCCTGGTGGAACCCGCTGTTGAGCTTTTTAGCGGGAAAAGGTCAGGAAGGTGCAGGAAATTGCAATTTCTGGGGACCCCCAAATGGGTGCCGGGCCAGTCCAGGGGCACTTCCAGGCCAAGGCTTCACTGGGTGCTTTTTGGTGCCAAAAGTCTCCAACAGGGCTGCCACAACTGAAAGTATCCGTCAAGTAGCTGTGGGTCCTGGCCATCTGTCCCTTCCCCCAATTCCCAAACACCGTCGATTCAGCCAACCGAACGCTGCCGGGGCGGCCCAACGAAGCAGGAGCGGAGCTGGAACGTTGGGGAAGCTAGGTGGGTGGCACCTGTCTACTATGTCCACTACAGAGCAAAGAAAGGGGCATCTTGAAGGCGGAAAGGGAGAGAAATCAAAATTGAAGGAAAGCGCGATGCTGAAAAAGTTCCAACAGAGAAGGGGCGACGCAGATAACGAGTTGCAATACTTGATGCATGCCATGCACGGAAAGAGATAGCTGTGAACATGCCTTTTGAGGGGAATGAGCGCATATGGAAAGACCAAAGGGAGATTTATTACCCTTCTCGTCAACAGATCACAGACAGTGATATCTTTGAGAAACAACGCAGTGTAAGACAAGACAATACAGGATGCGCCACGAAAGACGAGGGCCAATACCAATGGTCTCGCAGGTCTCAGTGTTCCTTTTTAGCCAACTTCTGGAAGAAAATTTTCTTTTCATTTTGTCAGTGTCCATGCGTGTTGTTATTTTTGTTTTCTGGTTTTATTTCTTTTAATCTCGTCATTTATTCCGGGCAGGGGTGGGATGGTCTTCCGAAGATTGATGAGGAAAGAGCAGAACGCCAATTTCCCCAAATGGGAAAATGCCATTCGGACACCGAAAGAAACCCATCTTTTCGATTCTCGCTCTCATGGGCTTTTGGCTCTTGGAGCGGGTACGCCTGGTAGGGGGTGAGATACATTATACATTACGTGGTACTTTTCTGTTGCTATGAATCGCTCATATTTTACGGGTCCCCAACTCTTTTTTTTCTTCTTCTTCTTGCGCTGTGACAACTGGATCTGGAGGTTGGTTGCAATGGTCCTCCCGCCGACCAGGATTGGGTCTTGCTGTCGCATGTCGTATTTGTCTCAACAGGAAAGCGCGACCAACCACGACAGGCTTACTTCCTCCGTACGTGCATCGATTCGACATTGCCTCTCGCAGCCTTTTCCAGAACAGAAGGAACGACGCGTGCATGCAGTTGTGCTCCGCTCGGAAAGTAAGTACTTGCATATCGAGAGCAGACACAGAGGAAGGCGCGCGCGTTATTACAACGTCCATTGAGTGGGCTGGGCGGCGAGGCCGTACTCGTAAATACCGGAATATAAGAGTAGTAATGTGTACATAGCATGTATCCATGGCAGGTCCCATTTAATGCTGCCCCAAAAAAGCATGGCTCTCCCAACAAAGTCGTGCCTTGCGTCTCTGAGCCTTCTACCGCCTAGCCCAATATGGCCTTAGCTCGGGCAGGCGGTAGGGGGGAGCTTTCTTTTCCTTGTTGCGACTTTTTCGTCGATGATCGCGGCTTGCAGAAAAGCACAGAGTATTCCCAAACTTCATGACGGTACAGGTAATACGGCGTAATCATCAGCATCGCCCCCTTTTGTTCCTTTTCCCCATCTCGATGGGGTAGTTAAAAACCGCGGGGGTCGCACCTGCCAACGATGGATAATGACGAGAGACATGAGGGAAGGGGCAATGGGCCAGTGAAAAGGGGAAAGAAAGAGCGACCCAGCGCGGCAAAATCATAAGCTGGCCAGCCGGTAAGATAAGTACGCGGTAAGATCAAACACGCTTTTTATCAGCGCAGTCCGAACCGCCCAAACCTCTTCAGACGAGAGAGCGAAAGACGAGACGAGACAAATCGGCGATGAAAATTACAATTCGCAAACGTCATTGGACGAGGCAACGTATGCTTCATTTTCTTATTTAATTTTTTGACCTGTCGCGCATTATCGATTTGCTTTCTTTGCCTTGCCTATTCAGAGTTCGGCTTTTTCAATGGGACGTATTTTTTTTTCTCAACAATTGGGGATGGAGCGATGGAGCCCATAAAAAAATTTACAGGCACACTGTTGACTTTCTAGGGGAAGAGCGATCGCCGTTGTCCCGGCGGCAGGAAACCGCGCTAGCAGAGCTCACCCGGGGAGTCGAAGTACCCACAGCTGAACGACATCGAAAAAAAGGCGGTGATGGAACAGGCAAAATTCACCCACCCCGTGTAAGACAAGGCCAGAGCCGCCTCAACGGCGAGGTAGGGATATGGACAGCAAAAGCGAATCAAGAATCTTGGGAGAGCTCCAGCGCGCGGGATCCAAAAACTGACAAAAGCGACATGCATCAAGCGTCAAGCGTCAAAATCAAGCAGCGTCAAGATATGTCTCCAGAAGGCGAGAAGATAAGCTACCCACGAGCGCGCGTGTTTTGTGCAAGGAAAACGAACGCCTCAGACCTTATCGCAGATCCCCAACGGCTTGTCCGTCTTGTTTTCGTGCACCTTTGCCTCATCACCAGCTGTACTTTTGGGTCTTTCTGTCTCATCACCTGGCCAGCCTTGGTGAGAATATCTAGGTATTCCACTCCTCCGCATCCCCATCTGTGATTCCCCAGCCATTCAGAGCTCGTGGATTGAAGCCTTTTGTCATTTTTCTGTTTTGTTGAACAACCATCGCTGCCAGCCTCTCGAAACAGGAGCAGATTCAAAGGATCTCACTTTGTGCATGGCCCGGTAATACGGACTCCAGCCTCACCTTGGGACAACTTGGGGAACTTCCGTTGTTTTGTTTCTGTGGCTTTCTTTTTGTTCACAAAACGCAGAGGCGGTCGGTTTGTTCCGTAGCATAAATAAGGCTATAGACGGCTCACTATCATATGTACAAAAGATATCAGAGCACGTATTGTAAAGTATTCTGTACTCAGCAAGGGCCAGGCCTGGCGAAAATACCCGCCGCTCTGTATGATGCCGTGCCGGGTAGCCTTTTTGCATCATCTGTCTAGACCACAGTTGCAACGGTAGGCCTGATAAAAATAGAACATGGCAAAATCAAAATGCCATCATCCAGAAAGACTGGTGACAGGGAGCCCCATAAGCACGACAGTGGCCGCGGAGGAATAGCTGGAGGCGGAAAGCCGCCGTTGGAGAGCACCTGCAGGTGTAAGAGAGAGAGCGCCTCGTTGCTCCATGGTTGGGGTGCTAGTGGGCACTTCTTGTCTGATCTGCCCATATCCGAGTGTCCCATACGCCATGGCCAAGTGGTCAAATGCCAGCCATAGCTATTGTGAGGTAGCTCTGGCCAGCTATGACGGATTACTACGCGGGTGTCGTGAGTAGTAATTAGGCGCTTGGATCTGCAAGAGCCTCGAGAGGCGTGGGTCGAGTATCCCATACAATCTCTTGTGCAAAAACATGTGATATCGCGGCTGGTTGATAATGATTGCACATGCAACAAACGGTCCAATACGATGTAAGACCTTTTATTTAATTAGATAGACTTAAATGCTTTTCTTTTTTTTTTTCAAATTTATTATTTAGTTTGACTTGATTAGATTAGTTGTACCATTTATTCAAAATTATTCAAAATTGTATCTTGAAATTATAATTAGTGTTTATTGTTATTATTTTTTTTCTTTTTAAAAAAAAGATATTTCCCCCCATTCATTCCCCAATTTATTCAAAAAAAAAAAGCAACAAAGTCAAAAAGACTATCACTTCCCATGGTAACAAAATATAATTACGGCATATTAACTTCACAGATGGACATAATGGCACTCGATTGTAGGTTGAAAATGGGTATCTTCTTTCTCGGATCTTGCTAAATAGATGATATGGTATGGACAAAGGAAAAGTAGTAGTGTGCCGGATGTATATGCACCAGCAATGAGTACGAGCTCAAAGGCCAATGAGTGACAAAGGAAAACAGAGAGAAGAAGAGAGAGAATGAGGAAGAGGTATATGGCATTATGAATTGGCTCCCTGGGAGAGAGAGAGACAGCAATGGAAGTGAAGAAGAAACGAAAAGACATGAATATCGAAAAAGAGAAGAACAAAAAAGGGACAACTCCATGGCAAAATGTTTGGTATGAAGAAAGAGACAATAGACAAGGGAGGCAAAGAATATGCCAGAAAAAAAAGAAGAAAATACAAAAAGAGGTACAAAAAAAGGTGGTATCTGAAGATGAAGAAAGCAAGAACCGAAACGCATTACGCTGCTGCGCACAATCTGGCGCACTGTCCCCTACTTTGTGCTCGTGCTCGCTCGCCGGCTGGAGACAGACGACGAGAAGCCCAGTGCCGAGTTGGCGCCGCTCTGCCGCCGGCTGCCGGGCATCGGGATTCCACTAGGAGCCGGAATGCCGGACGTCGAGCTGTTGAGCGCCGCCTCCATCTCGTACTTGCTGTACGTGCCGCGGCGGCTGGGTGTCCGGAACGCTTCGCCCTCGGCGCCGGCCATGACGACGTCGTCTTCTGGCAGGCTCTGGACGGGCGCGCCGCTCATGCTCATGCTCATTGAGTGGCCGTGCAGGCTGCTGCCCAGCGAACTGCGCGGGCGGCCCAGCGGTGTGCGGGCGCCGGACAGCGAAGTGCGGGACATGGGCCGGGGCGGGGGCATGTCACGGGCGTCGGCGTTGCGGCTGGCAGGGCGGCCGATGCCACTGCCGCCAGCAGCATACGAGGAAACGCTGGCGCGGGAGCTGGGCCGCGAGGACTCGGACTCGCCGCCGCGGTTGGGCAGGGGGCCAAAGGATAGGCGAGAGACGCCTGATGTTGAGAGTCGGGGCATGTGCTTGCTGCCTGCGGGCCGGGAAATGTGGTTGGCGGGTGTGGGCGTGGCGTCGTCGCCGCTAATGACCGACGAGGCGGCCGAGCCGACGGTGCGCTTGCGCGAGCGGATGGTGACCGTTGAGGGCAGACCTGAGGCGGGGCCCATACCGAGGGAGCCGCGCGGCGAGGCGCGTGGCGGGGTGCTGATGGGGGCAGGTAGTTTTGAGCGTGCGGACTGGACGCGGGCTTCGAGGCGCTGCATCTGGGCAGTGAGGGAGCGGATGTGGGAGAGCGAGTTGGAGGAGGGCAGTTTGTGCGAGGTGGCGCGGGCGCCCGTCTTGGGGCCGGCTGTGCCAGTCGCGCCGCCAGCAGTTGTGCGTGATGCGGGTGTGCGCGTGGCGGCGGACGTCGTGGCCACGCGGCTGCCGAGCGGGCGTGCACCCGATGCTGAGGAGATGGAAGAGCCCAGGGCCTTGGGCCGCGGGGTCGAGGTGGCACCGGCGCCAAACTCGGACGAGGGCAATCTTGATTTGCGCATGGGGCCAGGCGTGCGGCCGAGTGGTGGGATGGGGGTCGAGGTGGAAGACTTGGCGAGTGTCTGTTTGCGCAGCGGCTTGGAGACGGTGGGAGCGGTTGCTGCGTCGGAGAGGGGCGGTGATGACATGGACAGGTCCTGGGCGTCGGCGACAGAGCCGGCGGCAGACAGCGACTTGGCGTCGGGCGGTGTGGTGATGAGGGGTGAGCTGGCGGTAGAATTGGGCGAGTGGTCAAAGGTGGGCGACTCGGGCACGGAGAGCACGGACAGGTCGGTGGAGATCGCTGAAAGATGGTGGTGGCGGGCACGAGCCTCGGCGGCTTCGGCGAGCGCCTCTTCTTCGGCGGCCCGCTCGTCCTCGCGCTGCTGCTCCTGCATCTTGGTGATCTTGGATTGGAGGATCTCGGCCTCGATCTTGAGGTCGGACAGCTCCTCGCGCAGGCGCTGGGCGTCGACTCTCAGGGTCTCGCGCTCCTGCTCGCCCATCTTGATTTCTTCCTCAAGGAGAACGCCGCGCTCGATGGCGACATTGTACTTTGACTCGAGGTCTTCCAGGGACGAGGTGGTGTTGCGAGCCTGGCGCTCAAAGTCGTCGTTGGCCACCTCGGTGTCCCGGAGGCGCAGCTGGAGCGTGCGGTTGGTGTCGCGCAGGGTTGTGATTTCCTTTTCGAGTGTGTTCTGCGCGGCGTTGGCCTCTGCCTTGGACTCCTTGTATTTTTTCTAAGCCACGGGTTAGTATTTGGTCACATCGCCATGGTGACGCTTTCGACTTCCTGGGGGCCTGTGCTCACCTTCCACTCATCCACTTCATACTCGAGCCCCTCGGCCTTCTCCCGCAGCGTGCGCTCACGCTTGTCGGCGGCGTCGAGGTCCTTCTCCAGCTCGGCCTCGAGTTCACGGCTGGACTCGCGGAACTCGATCAGTTCGTGCTCGAGCTGTTCGTACTGCGACTTGTACCACGACAGGGCATCTTCGGTGCTGGTGTCCCCGCTCGGAGGGGACGAGGGTGGTTCGGCCATCCTCGGTGGTGGTTGTGTTGTTGTTCACAGTCGTATCGACGTTTGATCAAGGTCTCAACTTTTGTGACAAAAAGTCAGACTCAAGTCAACGCGGTCCGGAAGAGGCGGTGTCGGTCCGGAAGAGCGGTGACCGATTTAGAGGTTGAGAATGTCGCTACGATGGTCCTGTCTTGTCTCCGTGCTGGATATTGTCCCCAGCTTGTCGTAATATCGTCGTTTGTCGTTGTTGTTCTGTTGTCGTCAGTTTTTGTTGTCGTCTCGGATCGTGGGGTTGGCGTCGTGTTGTCGTCTTTTGTCGCAGGCTGTCGGTGTGCTGCGACTGTCGGGGAAGCGCCCAGTTGTTGAGGGCGGGCGTCGGCAAAAGGTCGAGACGTTTGCGGCGCAGCGGCGTTTGTCGTCGTTCTCGTCGTCGTCGGTGACGAGATCGTTGTCGTGGGTTGTCGTCGTTGTCGTTGTCGATGTACACAGGAAAGGGAAGGAGGGCCCCCGTTTCTCGTAATAACCCAGCCCGCCTTCTGTTTTTGTCCGTTTTCGAAAAAGGACTGGGCTTGTGAGAGACAGCACGCATGTTTGGCCCACTCCTCCTTGTGCTGGCATAGCGCTAATCCTGATTGGGCCGTGTTTGCTACCACGGGCAACCGTGCACACTAGGGCGGGCCAATCAGGCACGGGCGCTGGAAGGGCATGCAGGAGAGACAGGGAGCTACAGGGGACTGCAAGGGGTTTACTGTGGCCGTTTCCCCGCTAGAGCGCCAGCGGATACAGTGCTTACAGCGCCTGTCCTCGGTCTATTTACATTTGTTGTTCGTGTTGCCGTTCGGACAATTTAGACAATTTAGCTGCCTATTAACGGTGATGCAACACAACAACAAGACGACAACAACACGCGTGATGTGTAGTGCAGCATTATGACTGAATTTTTGCGATTTTCTTTGGCCTTCACACACTTTACTGATAATTGTCATGTCTTCTCACAGTCGATTGCCACCCAACGACATCAAGCTTTGATGCATAAAAAAGGAGACGCATCCCAACCTAAACACTGTTTCACGTTAATTTTGGCTGTGGAGGGGATGGGCCATTAACAGTCAGTTGAGTGGGTAGGGATGATGATAGGCTCCAGGGCCTTGTGAGATCTTGTACGGAGTACGTTGGCTGTCCAGTCGCAGAATATTACACGTGGGACGTCCAGGATGCTTTAAATAGGTCGTCAGGCAGAAGAGAGAAAATGTGTTTGAAAACGGAGGACAGAGTACAACGCTCAGAATATCACAGTCGCCTTCAAGATGTCAAGCCAGCCGCGTCGCCTATTTCCCCTCCTATCGCATCCAGTAAGACGCGCACTGCCCCTTGTTATGCCTCGTTGTGACCTGCTTAAACTGGCATAGGTAGTGCAGATTAGCCAGAAAGCAGAGGAGTTTCAGAAGATCATTTCCATTAATCGTTTTGTCCGCCTTAATATCGATATATCCGAGGCGAGAGGGCTGAGGTTAAAAAGGCGGGAAGACGTCACTCTGGAATTATATCATGTCTGTTACCGCCCCATACTCTGATTTGTGAATATTAGTACTTATGTGAGTGTGCTATTGATTGTTGACATTGATGTTGACTTGTACTACCACAGGTGCATCCAATAGCGCTGACATCGGTTGACATTGACAGCCTTGACAACACGCGAGTAAACAACTGTTGGCGCTAATCGGCACTATCAACAAGCATCACACCTCTTATTTTTTATCGCCATGGACAACTTTGAGCGCCGGCTGGCCGAGGCGACGGATTTGTCGAAACAGGACATCCTTGGAGCCTTGGCCATTGTTGTCGACGACGAGGGCAAGACTCTGTACAGACACGCCGCCGGCCGTCAGATTTTGGGTGAGGATGCACCGCTTCTCGACGAAGACAGCACAGTCTCAATGGGCTCGGCAGGCAAGGTGATTACACACATTGCGGCACTGCAGCTGGTGGAGAGGGGCGTTTTGGAGCTGGATGCTCCCGTCTACGACCACCTTCCCGAACTCAAGCTGTGCAAGGTGATTGAGGGCGACGGCCAGCTACGGGAGCCATCTCGACCCATCACTTTGAGGCACCTCCTCCTCCACGCCAGCGGCCTGTCTGAGCACGATGCGATTGACAAGCGGTTCGGCGAGGGGGCGGCCAATCGTGCCGTCGAGACCATGGGCGTCCCCGTGGACGACGAGTCGGTCCACATGATTGCCCGACTGTTCACCGTTCCCTTGCTGTTCGACCCCGGCGAGGGTTTTGCGTACGGCAACAGCATCCACTGGACACAGCTGCTGGTGACGCGGGCCTCGGGTGCGGCATCGTTTGTGGCGCATGTGCAGTCCACGATATTTGACCCTCTGGGGATGAAGTCGTCGTCTTACACCCCAAGACAGGCGGAAAATGTCTGGCAACGACGACTGCAGATGGTCGAGAGAGTGACGGGCGAGGACGGAAAGTCGAGTCTTGTTGACGGTGACGGCATCGGCCAGGGTCTCGCGTGCAGCATCTCGGATGTTGGAGCTATACTGAGTGCAGTGCTGGCTTCGTCGCCCGTCCTTCTCAAAGACAAGGCACATTATGACCTGCTCTTGACTGGCCAGTTTGTTCCAGACAGTGCTTCTCTCCGAAACTTGAGGGGCGATACGGACAACTATGGATTTGTCACTGGAAAGGCGTCTGGAAATGAGGTTGAGGGACCTACTGTGAACTGGAGTGCTGGCGGTTTGGTTGTTGAAGATGAGGCTCTCCCAGTGTCGTCACTTCCGCCGGGAACGGTCACTTGGGAAGGCATGCCAAACGTGATGTGGGCTGTGAACCGCGAGAGGAAGAGGGCAGCCTTCTTTGCCACGCAGCTGGTGCCTGTGAGTGACCCAAAAGCCAATGCACTGGCTCTATCGTTTATGCACTCTGTATGGAACACATTTTAGAACAAAACTGTTGTAGTTTCTTTATTTTTAAAAAAAAGATATCAATTTGAGAAATAAGATAAATCAGACGCTTTTGTATGCTATAACCATGATGGATTCCTCCCTCTGTCTTCAATCTATAATTGCTTACACGCAGTGATCGTACACTCGTTCAGTTTCTTTGTTCTTTTTCAGTCCACACTTACAGCTCGCCGATCGGCTTGCCAGGTGCGGGGACAACTGTCTCCTCCTCGTCGTCCTCGACGTACGGCGACAGTCGCGCCACCAGGTCAGCCACCGTCTGCACCGGGGGGTCGGCCCACGGGTTGCCGGGGATTGTGGATGCCTGCGGCGGCGGGAAGACGACGCGGTCCACCTCCTGGATCACGCCGTTCTTGGCCACGCCGTCCTGGACGGAGACGCGCACCTTGTTGTTGACCATCATGGCCGTGTAGCCGGGGACCGAAGTCACATTCAGGGAAACAGTGGCGTTGCCCAGGAGGGTGGGCAGCTGGTAGTGGAGGCGCTCGATGAGGCCGCCGCCAATGGCGCTCGACGGCGACGGAGCCAGCTCGGGCGGGCCATAAAAGGCGTCCGAGTAGACGGTGGCATTGGGCACGGTCTGGTAGCGCAGCAGGGCGTGCAGGTACTTGAGGCCGCGGGGCGTGTTAAACAAGAAGGCGTTGAGCTCGGGGCCGAGCAGCGTAAAGGCCGCGTTGGAGGGCGCCAGCACCGTTGAGCCGTTGAGGTTGGTCAGGCCGTGGATGAACTGGGTGAAATTGCTGACCTGCATGGCCAGCAGCAGCGTGCTGTAGTGGTCGGGCACAAACGACAACTGGCGGCCGACAAACGTGGGAGGCACCAGGACCGTGTCCAGAGCGTGCAGGACGCCGTTGGCCGCGACAAAGTTGGGCGCCACGATCTTGGCGGCAAAGTTGACACGCACGCCGAGCTTCTTCTCGAAACGCACGCGCAGCCGCTGGGCCTCGCCGCCCAGCAGGGGTTCGTTGTAGGCGCTGGCGACGGTGTGCGTGGCAAAGAGCACCTTGTAGGGCAGGTCGCCGAGGCCGATGTGGTAGCGAACAATGTTTTCGCGGACGGCCTTGGGCGTCGTCGTCTCGTTGAGGCCGCCGCCGGGCAGGGCGTCAAAGGCCGAGTCGACGGGCACAAACAGTGTGTGGTTCAGGTCCGCGGCCGTGGCGTTCAACAGCTCCACGACAGCCGGGAACTCGTTGACGAGGGCGGCAAACTTGGTGGTGACGTTGCAGCCGGAAATCAGCTGGTAGATTGTGAGGTTGGACGTCTTGGCCTTGCCGCCGACGACGATCGGGTCGAAGACGGGCATGTCCGAGGACTCGGCGCCAAAGTCGGCATTAAGTTCATCGAGCGAGTCGAACGCCTTGGCATCCGAGCCCGATGCCGGAGTGTGGTCTCTCAGCCACTCGCCGACGGCATCGACACCCGACTTGATGGCATCGACGACGCCCGACGATGTTGCCGGAGCCTCCTTGTCGGCCAGGACCAGCTGGTTGACCATGCTGGCGTCGGGGATGACAAACGCACCCGCGACGGCCGCAAAAGCGAGGAACTTCATTTTGAGGAGTGCGGATGGACAAAGGAGAGGAGATGTGGGGACTGGAAGTGAGGGAGGGAGTGAAGACAGTGAGCTTGGATCAATTCAATTCAGTCTACTCAGTCTGAAGTGATGTTATGAAGAAGTCGCTTGCTGATCGACCGAGATGGAAGTGATGGACAAGGTGAGGGGCAGCCTTGTCTATATATCCGAAAGGTGAAGAGGGGAGAAGAGTTTAATAGCAAGAGGGAGAGAGAAGGGAGAGAAAGAGCTGAGCTCCAACTGCGGCATAATCTGATCTGACGTCAAACAGAGTTTGGTTAGCGGGAAGGAGCAAAGGGAGAGCCGATCGCTGGGCTTTGGTGTTACAGCGAAACTACAAGGAAACTACAGCGAGCTTTGTGGTTTAGATGGACTTGGCAAGAGCTCTGTTTGGTGTAGCACACGAGAAAATACGGCGAAATGCGGGATGCGATAATGAGAGAGGAGACAGAGACGAGGAAAAGAGTGAAGAAAAAAAATGAAAGAAAATGAAGATACAGAGCGTGTGCCTAATTGAATTCTGTCGAGATAACAACAGAGTGGTGGAATGACTGTAGAAAGGGGTGCGAAAAAGAAAAATCTTCAGGTCAACTGCCAGGCAGACAGATAAAGGTGAACAAAAAACTGCAGAAATTGGAAAACAATTCAGACTATTGACAAAAGAGAAAAGAAAACAGCCACGCGATATGGTGGTCGACGGAAAACCTCTCACCACAGTCAACATTTGTGTGGTCTCTTACACGGACGCGCCCGTAGACTTTGTTAGCGCTGTACTGTAGCTGAGCTTTTGGCAGCTGCAAGGCTGGCGAGCTGAGTCCGGCCAGCTCCGCTACAACCGAGCTCCTGTAAAAAAACGTGGTTATGGGGCGTTTTCAGGGCCTTTCAAAAAAGTCTAGACCAAACACCAAACACGATCAGATAAGAATCTCGAGATAAGTACTCTGGAAAGGGCCACAAAACGCCACAAGATATGGAACGGCCTTGTCTTAGAAAGCGAACGCGATATCTTGTCCCATTGAGGAATAGCTGCTGTTGTCGGCACCTCGTTCTGTCATACAATTCTGTCGATATCGATTGGTCTCTGTGGTGAGTTCAAGGGGAAACAAGAAAAACTTATGGAATATGGTATTCAATATATGCAGATATCTATGCTCTGTACACCACCATGCAAACTATCCAATCAGATTATCCACTCAGATCTGTCATAAAATATTACCCCCTCCTTTGTTCACTCCTGCCACTCGCCGTCGACCTTCTCGTAGTGCTCAAAGAAACCCTGGAACAGCTGCACGCCCAGGCCGGGGTCCAGGGCGCCGGTCGTCGCGCGGATGCTGTGCATGCTGAGCTGGGGGATGCCGGCATCGATGCTGCGCACGCCCATCATGCTGCTCAGCGAGGGGCCAATGGTGCCGCCGCTGCGGGAGTCGTTGCGGATCATGAAGCGCTGGAGGGTGCTGCCAGACAGCTCGGCGACGCGGGCGAGGATGGCGGTCGACACGCTGTCGGTGGTCATGTGGCCGTTGGAGTCGTAGGCAACGGTGATGCCCACGTTGAGCTGCGGGGCATGGTCGTCCAGGTAGTTGCTGGCGAAGTTGGGGTGGACGGCGTGGGTGACGTCGGCCGACACGAGGTAGGAGGCGGCATAGGTGCGGCCGACCAGACCAGGGCCGAGGCTGCTTCCCGCCAGGGCCTCGACGGCGCGCTCGATCGTGATGGGCATAAAGTTGCCTTTGGCGCCCTGGCGCAGCAGACTGCCAATCTCCTCGTCGTCAAACAGCGCGGCCATCCGGATGACGCCCGAGGCGTCGTTGTCCTCGGCGCGCAGCAGCGCCGTCAGCGCGGACCACGAGCAGATCTTGTCGTCGATGCGGCCGGCCGAGATCAGATCGCGGTCGACGCCCAGCACCGTGGCGGGCTGGTGGTCGTACAGCTCGAGCTCCCAGTGCAGGATCGCGCTGTAGTCGTCGATGCCGAGCTCGCCGGCAATCAGCTTGACGAGCTTGGGCGGCTGCTTGGCCACGAACGCGTTGGCGCCCTGGATCGCCTCGCCGGGGCCGTCCAGGCCGATAATCGGCACCATCTGCGTCTCCTTGTTGCCGCTGCCCGTCATGGACACGCCAAAGTGCGGCGCCAGCGTCGCGACCTTGGCAATCGGCCAGCCGAGCTTGACCAGCTTCGTCTGTGTCTTTTTGGTCTTGGGGTCCTGCACGACCACGCGGCCGCCAATGGCCAGGTCGCGGTCCCACCACGTCTCGTTGAGCGCGCCCGCATAGGGGGCGACGCCCAGCTGCTCGTAGCCGGCCTTGGTGGGCTTGCTGCTCACGGGCTTGAGCTTGGCCGTCAGGGCGTCAATGTGGCCGGCGACAATGGCCACGCCGTTGCCGGGGATGTAGGCGCCGCCGACCGTAAATGCGATGAGGGAACTGCCGTTGCGGGTCACATAGTACTTGCCGCCGGCCTCGATCTTGGACGACCAGTCGTCGCGGGCGCTGAGCTTGACGAAGCCGGCGTCGCCCAGCTGGTTCTCGAAATAGTCGACAGCGTGGAAGACCGTCGGGTTCTCGCTGATAAAGTGCAGGAACGGCTTGGTAAAGGCAGCCGCATCGCCGCGCTTCCACGCGCACACCACGCACGTCTTTGATTTTGCCCCTACCGGCGGCTCCACCAGGCGGCACGTCCGCATGTCAATGTCGGTCATCCGGTCGGCGCAGGAATAGCATACGACATTGTCGGCGGCCGGACGGTCGGCCATGCCGGTCTGGTGGTAGCACTGCGACTCGCGCGAGCGGTAGATGGCGCCGGGGTTGGCGGCGGCCAGAGGAGGAGAGGAGGTCGGTGTCGAGAAAGCGGAGGACGAGGCCGACGACGAGGCCACCGAAGGAGCTTGGGACATGGCGGAAATCGGAGACGACGAGTACGAGCCCGAGGTAAAGCGCTGGTTGAGCTGCTCGCGGTACGATGTTGCCGGGCGCAAGGTGTGGTAGCGCATCGGCAACTCGGTCTGGGCGTCGCGGCGAGCCATTGTGTGTGAGGAGGCGATGAGGTTGGATTCGGGGGGTTGAGAGGTGAGGGCGAGAAAGTTGGTTGTGAATAGGGAAGGGTTTGAAGACAGGAGAGTTCTAAAGTGAAAGATGGAAAGAGTCAGAAGGCAGACGAAAGCAAGACGAACACACGAAGCGAAGACCAAGACGGAAGGAGCTTATCTGCGGCAGTGCTGCGGCCAGCCGCCCCCTCTTGTTTTAGCGTCGCAAATGACGCTGCTCCAGGATGCCAGTCAGCTACTGCCAGGCACGGCTCCAGGGGCAACCACAATTTGGGGGTCGTGTGAGAGGGGAGAAACAGCGCTAAGGCCGCCAATCCCGCCTAACCGTGCACCACCCGCCAGGGGACCGCAATCGCTGAGAGGCTGGGGAAGCTTGCGCAGGTTTCCGCCTTGATTTTGCTCTGGTTCTCTCATCCTTCCCGCCGATAGCTAACAAGCTCCTCACAGCTGTCGTTATCGGAGGGGTTTGTCAGGGTTGTTGGGCTTGGTGTCCACTTTGACTCCAGCGCCTGCCCACACAGGAAGGTGCAATTCGGGGAAGACTGCCAAGATTCGTGACAACTGTAGTATTTTGCGTCACTCGGCACGGGAAAGGAAAAAGGGTGGAAGAAGAGCGTAAAAAGAGGGGAATGCTTCCAAAGGCCATTGCCGCATCGGCAGCGACAAGCCGTGTTTAAAGTGGTTGCATTACTGTGCCTTGAAGATTGTGTACTGCACATAGTTCAGACGATGGCTGTATTAATTGTCGGCCGACACGGAATTTATTTGACATCTTACCCGGTTTATGAATAAAGGGCGGCGATCTTGAGATGGTTGTCTAATTAATGATCTCGAAAAGATGTTTGTTTGATTTGTCGTGAATCGATTGAAATACATGATTATCTACGACTAGGATCACATTGCGTGAGAGTGATAAAGCAAGCGAAGTTCAATCATCATGGCAAAAGAAATAAATTTGAGAATCAGTTGAAATAAATAAGAAAGGCATGATAACTTTTGAAAAGAAAAGGAAGATTCCAAACGATTGTTCATGACAACAATGTTCTTCCACTACCCCTGACTGCCTGGCGGGACAGCCTCCGCCTGTTTGATTATGACGATGCCTGCGGTGCGGGAGCGGCTTCTTCTTTTGGTGGAGAGGCGGCGGAAGCTTCTGCTGGTGCAGGTGTTGCCGGTGCGGCTTCAGCAGCCGGTGCTGGTGCAGACTCAGGAGCAGGAACAGGAGCTGCGGGAGCCTCGACGGCAGCAGCAACTGGTACTGCAGATGCGGCAGGGGCAGCTTCGGCGGCAGGAGCAGCAGTTGGAGCAGATTCTGCGACGGAAGCGGGCGCAGCAACAGGAGCCGGAGCCGGAGCCGGAGCGGGGACTGGTCCAGGTGCAAGCGGCTGTTCGGCGGGCAAGGACGCAGGCAGGGCCTCGGGTTCAGGTGCGGGCGAGCCGGCCTCGACGATGGTGTCGGTGCCGGTAGCTGGTTGAGCAGGTGCGGCATGCAGCGGTTTGCGGCCGTAGACGACGTAGCTAGGAGTGAGGTCAGCATATGAGCGAAACGAGGAAAGAAAGAAAGCGAGCGAAGCGAGGACCAGAAAGAAAGCGAGCGAAGCGAGGACCAGAAAGAAAGCGAGCGAAGCGAGGACATAAAAAACTTACATTGGCCAGTAGGCATGGACACTGGGGTCGCGGAGGACCTTGCGGGCCTTGCTGACGAGGACGAGCACTTCTTCGCGGGACCAGCCGAGGGCACGCGTCAGGGGCGCCAGCGAGCTGGGCTCGAGGGCCGAGTCCATGTTGGCCAAGCTCCACATGCCGAGATCCTTGTACTTTTTGTCGCGCGGCCAGCGGTTGATGGGCCACTTGTAGATGGTCTGGACGACGTCCTCGAAACCGACCTGCTCCATCAGCGGCTTCCACTGCTGGGCGGACACGACGGGGCGGCCGAGCTTCTCCATGGACTCCATGACGAGCCCCATCCAGATCCAGAGGTCCGAGTCCTTTTTGAGCGTGCCGTCGTCGCAGCCGAGCGGCAGGGCCATGTCCTGGGCCTCGTAGTATCCGCCCGGTTCCAGCGCCTCGTACGCCTTTTGGACGACGGCGCCGTTGTCGGTAAAGGAGCCGGCCATCATGCGGGCAAAGATGAAATCAAACTTGCGGTCCCAGGTCCATTCCTTCTCGAGGTCGTCGATTTCAAAGTAGCAGTTTGGGGGGACGCTGGACTGTTAGGAGTGTTAATCTCTGATAGAAAAGGGGGGGTATTGACTTACAACTCGGGCTGCACGGGACTCAGATCGACACCAATGACTTCGGCGTCGGGATGAGCGTCGGCTGGATGTGTTAGTGGGGAAAAAACAATAATTTATGAGAGAACTGCGACTGACCATATTCCATGGCCCAGATACCGGTGCCGGTGCCGAGATCCAGGACACGAGAGGCGCCGTCGTTCTTGGGACACAGGCAGTGGTTGCCCTCAATCGTAAGTGTCAGCACATGGTGCTGGAGATCTAGCCGCTCAATTTCTGCCTGTTCAGAGTGAGAGGTAGTTAGTATGTGTGTCGTCTCATGTGTCGCGTTCTGTTTCCCATGTCTAGTCTGCGTTGTGTCCGTGTCTGTGTCTGTACCGGGTGGCGGGTCACCGGTTACAGTACCAGCACCACGACATGTTCAAGACTGTCTCGGAGTCGGTGGAAGACATGGGATGGAACCGAAGCTCATGGGCCTACCTCATCATTGGGAAGGAAGTATTCTACGACAGTTAGTATGGATTCATAAAGAGACAGGCACCCATCGACAGTTAACTTACTTCCTGCGCTCATGGCATGGTATGTGCGGCCATTTTCGTGCTGGTAGGCCAAGATGCTCGACCGAAGTGAGGTAAGGGATTCGCGGAAAGGCTATTGATCGTTAGTACTCCAACCTCAGAGTGATATTCAATGATGTTCAACGATAGTGGGGAGCGACTGCCAACTGACAGCGGGAGGGCGCACGCTAAGACCGCTAAAACCGCTAAAAATTCAACGGCCACGGACCGGCCCACACGCTAATTTGGTAGGTGCAAGAAAAGTAAAGAAAAAGGGAAAGAACGAAAGGACGAAAAAACTCACAACATCAATTGCTGAATCGCCATCCTCGTCAATGTTCGCATCCGCAACCTGGAGGGGAGAAAGAGAGGAGTGTTAGTTTGGTTTTGATCTCCCATCTTTTAAGGTCTGGTTTCGTGTATGTTCAACAACAGTTAGGCGAGGAGGGACGAAGGGAGACGAAAGCGGAGGTGAGGGACAAAGGCGGCAAGTCGTAAATGTAAAGATGAGAAGCCGGCAAGGTGGACGGGCGACGGTGAACAAGGATATCCAGGAAATCGAGGACAAAATATTCAAGGACCGAAGGCGAACATGCAGAAAACGAGAGTCTGTTTCGAACAAAAAGGCGAATGACGACGAGTGAAGACCAGTAAAACCCAGTAAAGACCAGTAAAAGGAGGACGGTCGAGGCCAAGAAAGAGCACGAACGGGAAATAAAGGGAAATAGTGCCGGTAAGCGAGCGGCAGTGCGCCAAACGAAGTAATGAAGCGGAAGCGGATCCTTTTTGTGCTTGCACGACCGTATTTTGTGTGTTTTCGTGGTTTCGCGGTTTTGATTTTTCAGCCTTTCATTTTCGTGTTTTGTGTGTTTTCGGTGTGGTTTATGGTTCGATTATCATTCGGCGTCGTTTTTCGTCATTTGTCGCCCATCGTCCATCCTCGTCCTATCGCCTAACCTCATAGAAAGTGCACCGGGGCACTCCCCCTACGCCGCCGCAAATAAACTCACAATTGGATCGTCGTGGTCGTCCGGGTGGATGTTGGCGGCGACTGCGCTGTCGTCAATCACGGGCGGGACCGCCTCGGCCGATGGGGAGGCCATCGGAGTTGTGCTAAAGGGGGAAATAAAGACGCTGGCTGTGGTGCGGCGAAGCGAAGATCGGTCGGTGTCAGCGTCGGTGAGCGCTTGTTTTTGTTTGTCTCTCCTCGACTGTTTTTCCCTCGTCTTTATTTGTCCGCGGAGAATATCCAAGACTGAAGCGAACGAGCTTCTGAAGCGAAACGACGGGAACACGAAAGTGGAAAGAAAGGGGTGGGAAATCGAGGCCAAGGGAGGAAAGGAAAAAGAGGGAAGAACCAAGATTGGAAAGGGAGCGAGGTGCGTAAGCGAGACGTAGTATGGCCGGATCAGAGGTGTACTTGTATGGTAAAGGCGCTACACCGTGTAAAAGGTGTAAAAGGGTGCAGGACAAGAAGCGAAGAAACGGAAGAGAAAAGAAAACAAAATATGAAAAAGAAATGGTGTGGGCGGAAGGACAAGATAATAAGGAGGAAACACGGGAAGAAGGAGAGAGATAAAAGCGAAGAAGAGAGAAAAAAGAGAAGATGAAAGGATGGAAAAGATGGAAAAGATGGATTGGAAAGAGATCGGAGGACGGATAGATGGGGGCGAGGAGGGTGGGATACAGGAAAAAAAGAGAACGAGAGAACGAGAAGCGTGGGAGGAAGAGAGGCAGGAAAAGAGAAACGTAGGACAAGAACGACCCAGGGACTCGGAGAAATAGAGTGCGTACGACAACGACAAAGTGGGCGCGGACGAGGATGAGGGAGGCAGGAAGAATGGAGGTCGAAGAGGTCGAAGAGGTCGAAGAGGATGTGATGCGATCAAAGAGGATGCAGATGCAGATGCAAGTGCAAAGCAGATGCAAGAGACAGAAATGCAAGACGAACACAAGAACACAGAAAAGAAGATGATAGAATGGTGATAAACGAGACGGAATACAACAAAGTGTGGTCGAGATGGTCGAGATGGCGTAACAATCCGGGCGTCAACCAGGAATCAACCAGGAATCAACGCGCAAAACGGTAGAAAATGGACGGACAGAAGAACAGACTGTGGATGCACGTTGCAACGCGGAACACGGAAAGAGATACGCGGCCGAGCAAAAGTGGAGGTTTCCTCGACGAGAAATGGAGAAAGTGGTGAGAGAACGGTGCTTGTCGTGTTGAGAAGACAGAAAATGGCGAGAGTGGGCAAGGCGATGGATGAAGAGGATGCATACATAAGAACGGAAGAACGTGGCAGCAGGGTCACTTCTCGTTCTTCGTCCCTCTGTCTTCCTCTTTACGCGTAAGGACTACGGGCTATGGAATACAGGGCGCGGGAGTGGGAGAGGAAAAGGTGGGATTGAGAGTCGTATTGAGAGAGCGAAAGTGGAAGTGAAAGTGGGAGCGTAGGAGGCCAATGTTTTGAGAGGCAGACAGGAAAGAGGGAGCGCGGTCTTTTGTTGGTTTGTCGATTTTTCTCACATTCATTTTTCTTGTGACACATCACATTCTCTCCCTCATTTTGGTGCAGTTTGTGCAGTCATTTCTTTGCAGTCGTGCAGTCACCCGGGGTCGCACCAGTTTTGGGTAGGGGCCGGCGAGCTGAACTTCTGGAGGGGAAAGGTGGGAGAGGGCAACAGAAGCAATGATAAACGAGCAAAAAATCAAAGAAAACAGAAATGAAGGACGAGAAACAACAAAATAAGATGGTGTTGTGAGAATGGCACCCTCTGAGCCTCTGACATGGAGATAGGCGAGAGGATAAACGAAAGATGGAGAGCGATGGAAAGAAGCAAAAGTAGAAAAAAAGAGAAGAACAAGGGGACGGAAAAGAGACCAAAATGGGGACATACATCATAAAAGAAACCAAGATGGAATAGACCACGGAAAACGCAAGCTAATACCGGCGGGGAACAACAGAAACAGAAAACCAGACCCTGTCGAAACAGCATCATCAAGACGGTATTAGACTCTGCTTCCAGCATTAACCGCGCATCAATAAAGTAGACTACTTATTGTCTTTACGACGGCTGTTGCGGCGTGCTCCGGGCAAAAAACAATGCAGACTAAGAAACTCGAATAAAACTAGACGGCCGTCGCGGCTTGGCTGTGCGGAGACGGGCGCTTGTGAGGCAGAGATGCGGGCTTGTCAAAGTGAGGCGAGACATGGTCGGAGCCGGATAGTTGTTGACCGCTTCATACTCCGTACTCTCCCTCTTCAACGTGTACAAACACAATCTTTGTGCACAATGCCTCCATCACTGACTACACAGTACATGGATTGTTCAGCTTGACAATGGAAAGGCTCTCGTGGCACCCATCTCGTCTCTGGTCGGCGGTGTCTCCCTGGTCGCCGAACTGGAGCTGAAAAAGAGGAAACGAGAGTGATGCAACAGAATGTCATGCACTTTTCTTCTTCCATTCTTTTTCTTCCAGTGTTCTGCTCTTCTCCCCTCTCCCCATGGTATGCTTTCTTTTTTCGAACGCCTTTTACCCTTTACCACCACCACACTTCCCTTTTCGTCCTGTCTGCTTTCCCTTTCCTCCTCGGCTTCAGCTCTGTCGTCTTATTCGCTCGTTTCGTGCGCCTGCATGCGCCTGAGAGCAAATCCTCATGCATAATCTCGTTTGCTTGCAAATCGTGCCCGAGGCAGAGCACGGAAGACAGAATGGACAGAAAAGTCGTCACTTTTCATCATAAACGTGTCTCATTTCTGTCGTTTTTCTTTGGCGTCCACACCCAAACTGTCATATTTCTCGGTGGGCTTTCTCGTCCTTCATGTGCCCACGGCGGATTTTAGTCCATTTTCCACCACTCTTTTCAACTTCATTCTCACCATTTCTCATCCTTCCACACTTGTTCGCCGTCCATGCACACTCAAAAAGAGGAAATGCCTCCACAGATTGTCCTTCAAGGCCCGTTCCCGCCTGTTATTCGTGCGTGCTCTTCTGTGCCTTTGACCCTTTCTTGACACTTTTCTTTCTCTCTTTCTCTCATTTTACTGCAGGCACTGTGCGGGCTTGTCAAGGCTCTCTTCCGAGCCAATGGCGACCCTCCATGACAATCCGTGGCAGCCAGTGATCAGTTTCTGTCAATCATGAAAATCATGCCTATCAGTGGGCTCCGTCTCCATGTCTCCACGTCTCCATGCAAGCCTCCATTATTTCTCCAGCGTAAGAGTCCAACCGTATTGTGTTGAGCCTTTTCGTTTTACTTGCTGTCCCTCAGCTCTCCCTTCCGGCTGGCAATTTGACAGCTCGCCGCCAACAGCAAGCCATAGTCGGATCATGTCTCGCCGGGCATAAAGTAGGCTTTCTTTTTCTGCTTTCTTCTCCTCAAATGACTTGCTGCCTGCCTGCCGAACACTCTTGCAACTGCCTTTTCCGTGAATATTATGCCCCATTTCTGCACATTCTGCACATTTCTGCCCCTCGAGGCACGTTGTTTTCTTCTTTTGCGGCTGTCGCGTTTTGCTCTGTCCTTATTGTCTTTCAATTTTGCTCTTATTCCGTATGTGCTCGGCATGTGAGTGTGGCCCCACTGAAGAAAAATAGAACATTTCCAACGGCAGCCCGTCAAAAACGGACCAACATACTTTCAACGGTCGGACAGCACACCAACGTCAGGCTCTGATTTGGCACATATTTTTAACGACCAACAAAGCAGTAAAGTGCTGTTATTTAAAGGACCCTTTATCCTTTATTTACTTTGCATTCCGTCACCACCATCACCAACCAGAAAATATCGGATGCTGTTACAACTGACGGATGAGGCACGTCGTACAAACACTTTCTCCGTTATTCCTGTCAAGCATGCTTGTGATTTTGTGCTGCATTTCCTACACGGTATTTCCTCTTCTTTCTCTATTTTCCCTCTTGTCTCCTCTTCTCCCTTTCCCTTTCCCTTTCCCATTTCTCCCTATCTTTCTCCCCACCTGTCCACTCCATATGGATTCACCTTGCCTGCCAGTTTGCCAGCCTTCAATCCTCTGCTCATCCCTCTGCACATCACCCACATCTTATTCTACTTCTGGCACCGTGGGGGGCATCAAGGTAGCATCATGATGGGGCCATATTTTCTTCTGCGTCCGGCGTATTCGTTCACGCACGTTGTCCGCCATACTGTGCACATGTCTTTGCTTCTTTTGGAAAAGAGCGATGCAACATCAGGGGAGTCTTTGCCGTCTTGGACAACAGACAGCCAGGTTTGCATTTCCCTTCTCCCTTTCCACTTTCTCTGATTTGCTCTCTCCTCGCCCTTTTCCTTTTCTTCCCGTTTCTTCTTTTCCTTTTTTTTTTCTCTGCCCATTTCCAGCTTCTTTTCTTCTTCTTCCCTTTCCCCTTCTCTCCAACTGCCCTTATCCATGCAAGCTCTGCCGCCGCCGCCTTTTTCTTGGGCTTCTCGTTCCCGCGACCGGTCTCTCTCGGCCCGCTGCCCTACCCTAACCACATCCGCGACACCATATTTTGATGATCCTGTCGGGTTCTCTTGCAAGGCCTGAAATAAAAGCATACAAAAAAAAAAGCCTGGTCATGCCCCCTCTTCGGGCAACCAATCTCAACCCTTTTCCCTTTCAAACCCTTTCCACTGCCACCCGCCCTTTGCACTTTCGCTTAAGGCTTGGGCTTGTCCGCCGAGGTTGTACCCAGTCGTAGCCGTCCTCTCACAAAGGACAGAGAGTCCTTTCCTCACAAAACTGGCGAATGATGTCCTGAGCATCGTATCTCGGTCGCCATCTCTGATGCCACGCCTTGTCTTAGTTTTGTCTGTTTGGGTTGCCTGTGTCTGCCCTCTATTCCGTCTTTTGTTTCGTCCGTCGGGTCACCATTATCACTCCCTCCTTTTAATGTAGACCCCCTCATCCCGTCACATCCGTTGTGGCCCATTGTGTGTTGTGTCTCTTGTGTTTCTGTGTTTTGGCTTTTGAGTGGCCCGGCTGCTTGGGCTTCGTTCGTGCAACCTTTTCAATTTCAATGCTGTCCCCAAACAAATTCTGGGTCATGGGCATGTCGTGACTTAAACCTGGTGAGCAGTGTGAAAACCTCGTTCTAGCCTTCCCTCTTTCCCTCTTTTTGCGCCAATCTGCCAGAATCATGAAGAATTAAGGTGAACTGAAGATTACACAGTAAAAACGCTGGCCGGAGATGGCCATTCCATCTTGTGTCCGTTTCTTTTTGCCCTTCGTCGTAGCTGATAAAAGGGACGCCTCCTGTTTGTTTCTGTCTTTGTTTCTGTCTTTCCAAAACGACTCCCTGGGCCGTCTCCCAAAACAAAAACCCAAAGCAAATCCCAGAACCTCCTCGTGCAACACGTCTTATCCAGACGACTGGAACCTCACCCCTCCCTCTTACTGTGTCTCTTATTACCACGTATGTCCCAAGGATTCTCTCTCTGTCTGTACCAAAGAGCAGGTATTTGTACTTTTTTGTCTCTTTTTCCCAGAACCCAGGACCCAATCTATTTTCCCACCCGTCTGTTAATAATCCCTGCAAAAAGCACGCCAGCACGCACTTGCTGTCCCATTTTCTGCTTGTTTCCACTTTTGCGTGCAGACCCCTCTGTGGCCCTGAGTCCAAGTTCCCGTCTCTGTCCCTTTCGTTCTCTCTTTTTACTGGCCTTTTTCTTGCATCGCCCATCACTCTCTTCTCCGCCGTACGGCATTCCTTGTCTTTTCTTTCCCTCGTCTCCCTCTTACTCTTCCTCCCATTCGGCTCCGTGGTCCAGAAGAGGGGGAGCTGGGCCTACCGTAGTATTCCGTCTGACCTGCGTACCCAGTGCAGTGCCACTGGGTTGGATGCCCAGGAATTCTGGGCAAGGAGAGGCCAATTATCTTTCTTTTGATGCCCTTTTCTTTTGGTTTTGCTGAGACTTTCTGGGATTTTGCTTGACCTTCGCTTGCATCCTGCCCTTCTTGTTCTGCCTATCCTATCCTCCCCCACGAGCTTGACCTCCTCTTTCTGGCATCTTTCCTTCAGGTCTGCATTTCTGCATTTTCTTTTTGACGTTGCTTTGCTTTACTTTTGTTTCCGTCGGCCGTGCTCTGCCTTCTCCCTCTTGAGCATATCGTATCTCGGAGGACAGCTGTCATATTTTCTTTTTCCAGACCGTGGTGTTGCTCTCTTCATCTTCTTTTCTTACGCAGTCCTCTTCTTTTCTTCGAACCTTTCTGTCGCCATATTGCCCTTCTTTTTCCTTTCTCGTCGCCTTTTTCCATCTTTTGTCTTTTGTCATCTCTCGCTTGTCATATATCATCTTCCTGCCCCCTCTTCTTTCTTCTTAACCGCCCGCCCCCTCTTTCCCCTTTTTTCTTTCGTCTTTCCTCTTTCCTCTTTCTCACTTTTTTTGCCTTCTAAATTTTTTTATTCTCCGTCTTGTCTTTCGTCCCTCATCCCCCTCTTTCTTCTCACCAACAGTTCCCGCCTCCAAATTTCCCTCGCAAAAGACACCCAAAAAACGACGTGTAATATTTCTATCACTTGTCGTCTTGATTTGTCTTGCCTCAGTCTTTCCTCCCTCCCTCAACCCGGTTATTGTCTCTTGTCGTTTTTGTGCACTGCACAACGCATCAAACAGCCCATTCCTTCCCGGCAAACCGAGAGACAAGACAACGGGCTAAGGCGCACAACAGAAAGCAGAAAACAGAAAGCTGAAGAAACACAGAGCTGGAAGAATACCAGAAATCCAGACAGAATCCACTCAGGACCCAAGACACAGGATACAACTACCCAACTACCAGACACCTTTGTCGTCACACAGCGGGTGACGTGACACCTTCCTGGTTCACTGGTTTTGTTCTCTCTGTTCGTTGGCTGTTCTTTACAGTCTTGTTTTCGGTCTTCTATTCGGTTTTCTATTCCCTCCTCTCCCCTCTCGTCACTTCATCCCTTTCCCGTCCCAGCGGGTCACAAAACACAGACCACAACAGACAAGCACACAGCACACAAAAGATCCTTGTGCTTTCTTTTCTCGGGTCCTCTCCGTATTACTCCATACTTGCGTAGGTGTTTCTTCTTCCTTTCTTGCCCCCAGTTTGTCTACTTTCACTCTTCAACACACCCATGCTGGTCGTTTTTTTCTTTTTCTTTTCTGCCTTCTCTCACATTTTGTCACTATCAAACTCCCCAAAAACTGACTCGTCAAACGAAGCACAGCCTGCCCGCAGACGCAAAACCAACGTCCCTGTTCCCCGTCCCGTGTACTTGTACCAAAAAGGAAGAAAAGAAAAAAGAACAGTTGTCTGTGCATCAACTTGTGACGGAGGCAGGCAGCTTTCTTTTCTTTTTCACTCATTGCCCTCTTTTTGGTATTTGCTGACGGCTCAGGTCTATCAGTTTTAACTTTTTCACCTCTTATCATATTTTTTCTTGGATAAAAAAGTTACAGGACCGTGGACTCGTACTCGTGAACTCACAGTCGCCGACAACCATTCCAAGGAGTACCTTTTTGGACTTCATATTTTGTTTGCCTCCTTATTTTTCCATTTTATTTTTTATCCCGCTCTTGCGTCGTTTGCATCCTTCCTTTCGACGCAAAACGACTCTGGTTCTTTGAGTTCTTTGCGCTGTTTGCTGGTTTGCATTGATCATCATACGAGCATACGACTCTAGCCTGCCATTCTCAGCCCCCATCTCGGTCTCGGTGATTCCCATCACATCCCCCACTATCACAGATCACAGCGAGTATTACCCGCCCCCACACATTATGGCCTTTCTTGTGGCCGCCGCGGGGGTCGCTACCCTCGCATTCCTGGTCTACTACATCGCCTCCAGCATCAGCAGCTACCGCCGGCTCGGACACATCCCCGGCCCCCGGTGGGCCGCTTGGACGGACCTGTGGCTCGTGCGCGGACAGCTGAGTGGCCAGCTCAACTTTACGCTGCAAGAAGTCAACCAAAAGTACGGCAACCTGGCGCGCATCGGGCGCAACTGGGTCGTGTGTGGCGACCCCGAGGAGCTGCGGCGCATCTGGGGCGTGCGGTCCAACTACAAGCGGGCATACTGGTACCGCGGCCTGCGGGTGGACCCGTACCGGGACAGCACGTTTTCGACGCTCGACGACACAGTGCACGACGAGCTGCGGGCGAAGCTGCTGCCGGGCTACGGCGGCAAGGACGTGGACAATCTGCACGACATTATCGACGCACAGGTGGCCGGCTTTGTCAAGCTGCTGGAGGACAAGTACCTGGCGGTCGAGGGCGAGGGCGAAAACGACAAGAACAAGGGCGAAAAGGGCACGCACCGGACGGTGGACCTGGCGCGCAAGGTGCAGTTCTTCACGCTCGACGTCATCTCGGCCCTCGCCTTTGGCAAGGCCTTTGGCTACCTGGACGCCGATTTTGACAAGTTTGGGTACATCCGCACGACCGAGAGCACGGTCCCGATCCTCATGTCGACGGCCATCCTGCCGTGGATCGTCGACACCCTCCAGTCGCCATACCTCAAGCCGTTCCTGCCGAATGTTAGAGGCATGGTCGGTATCGGAACAGTCATGACGTTGGCCCGCGAGGCTGTCGATGCTCGCTACGGCGACAAGGCGATTGTCAAGCGCGACATTCTGGGCTCCTTTGTGGCCCACGGCCTGGGACGAGACGACGCCGAGGGCGAGGCCGTTGTCCAGATCATCGCCGGCTCCGACACGTCTGCCACGGCCATCCGCTCGACGCTCCTGTACATTATCACCAACCCGCACGTCTACACCCGTCTCCAGCGCGAAATCGACGAGGGCATCCGCGCCGGCCGCATCAGCAGTCCTATTTCAGACCAGGAAGCACGCAACTTCCCCTACCTCCAGGCCGTCATCCGCGAGGGCCTGCGCATGTGGCCCCCTGCCACTGGTCTGCTTCCCAAAGTCTCCAAGGCCGACGATGTCATCTGTGGCTACCGCATCCCCGCCGGCACTTCCGTCGCCTGGGCGCCCTGGACCGTCATGCGCAACAAGGAGATCTTTGGCGACGACTGCGAGCTCTTCCGCCCCGAGCGCTGGATGGGCATCTCGGCCGACCACTACCGGGCCATGGACCAGACGGTCATGCTCGACTTCGGCGGCGGCAGCCGCTACGAGTGCCTGGGCAAGAACATTGCCATGATCGAGCTCAACAAGGTATACGTGGAGCTGCTGCGGCGGTTCGACATTATGCTGGTCGACCCGGCCCACCCGTGGAAGTCGTTCAACGCGGCCTTTTTCATCCAGAGCGACATGAACGTCCGCATCACGCGGCGGCCAGAGGCGGTGAAGGCATAACTGTGCGTAGCAGAATGATAGGAACGAAGGGGGGCATTTATGGAAAAAGGATAGTACGGGGCTGAACTGGGCGGCAGACTGCAGCTAGGATACCCCATAGCGATGATTTCTTTTGGAGGACGGGGGTGTTTGATTTTGATTTTGATTTTGATTTCATGTTTGCTTTCTTGGATGAACATCTTCACTTTATGGACCTGTTTTGATTATGATTATTTTCTGCACACTTCCACAGTGTGCATGACTAGCGATTTTGTTTCTCCTTTCTGTTCAGACACGACTTTTTGTTTTCTCTTTTGGATTGGCCGTCTTCTTCACACGATTTCATGGCCGTCCAACCTGTCTTTCTCGTATCTCGGTGGTCTTTATCACGAATCTCACGATAGCGCTCAAATTCACTTACATTAATGTAAGCCACCAATTTACAGTGCAGTCCACTCGCTCCCGGCCACTAAAAGTGATCATCCCCAGGCGACATCCTCCGCTCCGCGCCATAAGCGGAGGCGCACGCCCAGTAATCCGGCCAAAAGAGGAAGGTCTTTCCATGCCGGGTGTCATCGGCGCCGTGAACCATTCTGCTGTGTCGGATGTCGCTGTCTTGAGAGCTCTGTTTTGTGTTGTATTTTTGGCGGACATTGACCCCTCGCACCTGACTAACACGGCAATTTTCGCCGATTGCAGACATAATAGCCAACATCTCAGCGCCTTCCGTGTTGAGCGTGTTCAGTGACCTCAACCTCCATCGCAACTGCCGATCGGCTTACACCAAACCCCTCCTTCCTTTTTGAGAGCATCTCCTCTCTTGTTCCTGAACTCGACGACATCACAACCTACACTATAAGGGGCGTTCACGTCGCATCGGTCTTCACAACATTCACAATCCAAAACACCCATCCCACTGTCAACGCCACCACCACCATGCCCCGCCCCGTAATTGCCGTCTGCGGCCTTGCCTGCGAAACATCCGCCTTTACACCAGCCCGCACCGACAAGCCCGCCTTCCACCCAAAAGCGGGCGCCGATGCCCTCGGCCTCTACCGCTTTCTCGATGCAGGCACGCCGCTCGCCGACGCCGCCGACTGGCGCGGCGCTCTGATTGGGCGAGCGCTGCCGGGCGGGATGATCAAGAGGGACGCATACGAGCAGTTGGCGACGGAGATTGTGGAGCGCCTCCAATTGATTTTGGCCGTCACCCACCTCGACGGCCTCTGGTTCGACATCCACGGCGCCATGGTGGTCGAGGACCTGGACGACAGCGAAGCGGACTTGCTGCGGCGGGTGCGCGCCGTCGTTGGTTCTGCCGTCGTCGTGTCCGCGTCCATGGACCTCCACGGCAACGTGTCGCGCGAGCTGGTGCACATGCTGGACCTGATTACGTGCTACCGGATGGCGCCGCACGAGGATGAGCTCGAAACAAAAGAGCGGGCGTGCCGCAACCTGGTGCAGTGTCTGACAGAAAGGCCCGGGAAGCGGCCCATCAAGGCGTGGGTGCCTGTGCCGATCCTGCTGCCGGGCGAGCAGACGTCGACGCGCGACGAGCCGGCCAAGCACATTTATGCGGCGGTGCCGACTGTCGAGTCGTTGCCGGGCGTGCTGGATGCGGCTATCTGGGTGGGCTATGCCTGGGCGGACGAGCCACGGAACAGAGCCGCCATTGTTGTGACAGGATGGCACACAGAGGCGGTGGCAGCTGGAGCTGAGAGGCTGGCCCGTCTCTTCTGGAAAGTAAGGGCAGAGTTCCACTTTGTGGCGCCAACAGGAACACTCGATGAGTGCCTAGACGTAGCGTTCAAGGCACCACAAAAGTCACGGCCGTATTTTGTATCCGACTCGGGGGACAACCCAACAGCCGGTGGCTCAGGTGATGTGACCTGGGGACTGACACAGCTGATGAAGAGGAGCGAGCTGTTACGCAAAGAAGACCAGCCCACGGTCATTTATGCCAGCATTCCCGGCCCAGAGGCTGTAGCGACGGCTGTGGCCGCTGGTATTGGCAGCACTGTCACCGTTACGGCCGGCGCTGCCGTCGACAATTTGCACGCCGGGCCCATTACTCTCACGGGCGAAGTCGTGTCTATCAAGCACGGCGACAGACATGCGCGGACAGAGGTTGTCTTGAGACCAGAGGGCACATCCCTCTTCGTTATCCTGACAGACCTGCGCAAACCCTACCATTACGAGCGCGACTTTACGGACCTGGGCCTCAAACCGCGCGAGGCCGATGTCGTCCTCGTCAAGATTGGCTACCTCGAACCGCAGCTGTACGACATGGCGGCCGACTGGATGCTGGCACTGACGCCCGGTGGTGTCGACCAGGACTTGAAGCGGTTGGGTCACAAGCGGATTCGGAGGCCAATGTTTCCGTTTGACGCCGACAGAGACTTTGAAGCGTCGCCGCCCGACCTGTCGGCTCGGCTGATTCCTCTGTCGACGGAGCCTTTAGGCGGGCCGGATGAGTGATGGACATGTTGTGTATGAAATATGAAGCAATGCAGCGAATGAATTCAAGTTATCAATCTCCGTCAACATTGTAAAGTGACCGAACAAGAGGACATGTTTGTTCATGATCGACAGTCCAAAGCCTGTCCTCCGAGATGCGAAAAGTGTCCGGCCATTGACGAAGGTGACGGTGATCGACAGTCTATGCTGGGTGTCAGCGTCTCGTAAATACGACAGCGTCAGTGTGTAAGTCTGATCAAGTAGAAGAATACAACGTATGAGGATGAGACGAGTAAAAGAGGAAGGTCGGATTATCAGTGGTGATGAATCACGGGACATAGCATATTGTGTTGGAAGTATCGTTCCTCTGTAAATAGAGGATCATCCTCGGGATATCATTGACATGTTCTTTGACGCAAGTTTGGATTCATTTCGATGGGAAGGGTGTGAACGATAAATATCAAAGATTTTTTTTAAAATAAAAAAAAAACCCCAGCCACAACGAAGTTAATGAATGAAAATAAGATAAAAATAGTAAAAAGAAAAATAACAAAATAACAAAATAGCAATAAAGCAAGAATAAATATTCAATTAAAATACAAAATCGAATAACTTCAATCGTGAAGCACAGAAAATGCTGTCAAATCAGAGCGAGGCAATTGGGTTGCTTTCCATTGCCGTTCAACAGCGATGCCGCACAGCTCTCCCACCCAAGCTCCGACAATGACATCACAGGGCCCTGACTTTCTCTAGATCCACTGAAATTGAGCGTCCACAGCACCCACAGCACCCACAAAAGCTCGCCCTCGGGTCCTGCCGCGCACCGACCGCCAAGACCAAACGCGCGAGCAGTGATCCGCATGAGCTGTTGTGAAGGAGCTTCGTTTTCATTTTCATGTTGACTTTTTCCTCTTTTTGCCTGGAGAGGAAAACTCCGTATGCTCCGTTGTCCGTTGTCTGTTGTCTGTTGTCTGTTGTCTGTTGTCTGTTGTCTGTTGTCTGTTGTCTGTTGTCTGTCGTCTTTGTATTGCATGGTCCATTGCCCATTGTCCATGTCGAGATCTGCCATGATGATCGACTGTCCATCTCTTCCACGGCCAATTCTCTGTGCTCAAACTGACCGTTAACAGCCTGTAACCCACTGTCCAGTCACATCTTCGCAGGTAACCGGACTTCCGAGGCATTGTTACACGATGTCGTTGACTGTCGTCAACTCGGCGCCTTTTTGTTTTCCACTTCCTTTTTCTCTTTCTCACTTCTTTCTCATTTTTGCAGACTGTCTCATTCTCTCCGTGTCTATTTCCCTGTAGTTTCCAGCTCTCCATTGTTTCCCATTGCTTGTGACTAGTCTAAAGTACCCGAGGTCGGCACCGACGCCGTAATCGCCGGTTCTCCCCTAACAAAAGGCACCAAAAACGCCCCGACTAGCGCTGAAAAGTCGTCCTCGCCGCTGTTAATGCACTGTCATTGTGGCACTACTTGCTGTCCCTACACTGTCAGTCACGGCTGTCTGCTGCCGGCAACGGCGACCGGCAATGCCAAGTTTTTGTCCCTTACAAAGTCGAGGGCAAACTCACCCCAGAAAGGCAGTCCAACGGAGAATTTCGCTCCTTGTCGCCGCCGGTTTGCACCTTTTGCACTTTTTCTAGAAGTCAACGTCCAGTAAAAGGCCTGGGAATGCGGGCTAGTGGCAAACGCGTCGTCCCGTTGTCAGAGTTCCTGGACGACAATCGGCCATGTTTTTTATGGTAGCAGTCGTTTTTTTTTCATTGTCGTCATTCCATAAAACAGCTCGGTGCTGCTGTTTTCCTTTTTCGTTCTTCTTTTGTTTTCCTTTGTCTCACGATCATTTTTATCTCAATCATTTTGTTCTCAAACCAATTGATTGAATTTCAGATTTTCAGGGCACATCGACGGATCGCCCAATTGACTTACACGGGTTACACGACTTACACGGAAATCACCAACTTCTGCCGAAACAACACAATTCCAACAAAACAAACCTCCCACCCCGATGACCGACAAAGACGATACCAAGCCGGCCGCCGGCTTTATACCCAACCACGACCACAATGCCGATGCCGACGCCGACTCCAACAGCGACGAGTACGAACGCCTCGAAGACGTCGGCGCCCTGAGCCCGGACGAGCTCGAAGACGAAGAGGAGGACGGCGAGGCCAGTGCGCCGACACCGCCGGAAGAGGGCTACGATGGACACCGGCCGGTGCTGTTCCGGTCACGGACAGCGCGGACGTCGCGGACAAGCCTGTCGAGGAGGACCACCAGAGAAGCAGAAGGCGTGTCGACGGGAGTTGCCAACGGTAATGGTGCGAGGCGGTCCAGCACTGCCAGTGGCGCCGGGGTGACTCGTGCCCAGACGGTGCTGTCGCGCATCCGCTCGCGGCCGTCGCTGCCCAACCAGCCCAACGGCAACCCGTCCTTCTCGCACCCGCTGGGCCGAGTGCAGACGACAAAGGACGTGCTCGTCGACTTTGACGGCCCCGACGACCCGTACAGGCCGATCAACTGGCCCACGAAAAAAAAGATTGTGACGACCATGACGTACGGCTTTGTCACGATGACGGCGACGTGGGCGTCGTCGGCGTACTCGGCGGGCACGCCCGAAGTGGCGGCGCAGTTTGGCGTCAGCGAGGAAGTGGCCACGCTGGGCACGGCCCTGTATCTGATCGGCTTTGGCGTCGGCCCGCTGCTGTGGGCGCCGCTGAGCGAGGTCTACGGACGGAGGATCGCCGTGCTGACGCCCATGTTTGTGGCGACGTGCTTTTCGTTTGGGAGTGCGACCTCCAAGGACTTTCAGACGCTGATGCTGACGCGGTTCTTTGGCGCATTCTTTGCGTCGGCGCCGGTCACGAATACAGGCGGTGTCTTGGGCGACCTGTTCTCGCCCGCGTGGCGAGGCATTGCCATGGCCGGTTATGCGATGGCTGTTGTCGGCGGTCCAGTTCTGGGCCCGATCGTTTCAGCCGCCGTTGTGATCCAGCCGTCTTTGGGCTGGCGCTGGACCGAGTACCTGACGGGCATCCTCCAGGCTTTTGTGCTGGTCATTGCCATTATTGTCCTCGACGAATCATACGGCCCCGTTCTTCTCGTCTACAAGGCCCGCCGTCTGCGGCACGAAACGGGCAACTGGGCATTGCACGCCCGCTTCGAGGAGTGGGACGTCAGCATCGGCGAGCTGGCCTCCAAGTTCTTGGTCCGGCCCATCCAGCTCATCCTGACGCCCATCTGTTTCCTGGTCGCCTTGTATGCCAGCTTTTGTTATGGCATCCTCTACATGCAGCTCGGCGCCATTCCCATTATTTTCGGCGAGATCCGCGGCTGGGGCCGCCTCGTCGCCGTCCTTCCTTTTATTTCTATCCTTCTTGGCGCCATCCTCGGCGCCGCCGCCAACGTCTACAACCAGACGCTCTACAACAAGGCCTACCACGCCGCCGGCAACCGCGCCGTCCCCGAAAAGCGCCTGCCGCCCATGATGGTCGGCTCTGTCCTCTTTAGTGGCGGCCAGTTCCTGACCGGCTGGACGGGCGCCCGCACCGACATCCACTGGATCGTGCCCTGCATTGGCCTCGTCATGATGGGCACCGGCTTCTTTACCATCTTCCAGGCCGCCCTCAACTACTTGGTGGACACTTTCCAGGCCTATGCGGCGTCCGCCATTGCCGCCAACACGTTCCTCAGATCCTGCTTTGCCGCGGCGTTTCCGCTCGTGGTCACGCCCCTCTTCCACAATCTCGGCGTCGGCCCTGGTTCCAGCATTACGGGCGGCTTTGCAGCCCTCCTCATTCCCGTGCCGTTTGTCTTTTACGTCTACGGCAAGCGCATCCGGGCACGGTCAAAGTGGTCCAAAGCGTCAGTGTTCGACTAGGCGAGCAAGCGAATACATTACGAGCACGAAGTGCAAGGATATAAAAATAATAGATAGACTGTACATAATGATACCCATTTTCAAAGCTTGCCAGCATCATAATCATAATCAAAATTATCATCATCACCATCACCCCCTACTTCCTCGCCGTGACCCGTGTGTAGACCTCGCTCGGCTTGTTGAACCAGTAGTTGTGCGTCTTCCAAGGCCGGCTGGGATCGACCAGTTCCAGTTTGTACTCCCGCAACACCTGCGGAATCATCTTGTACATCTCGCACAGCGAAATGTTCTTGCCAATGCACGTCCGCGCCCCACCGCCAAACTGGAACATGTAGCGCTCCATATTGGCCGCGTCCTCCCGGAACCAGCGCTCCGGCACGAACTCGTCGGCATCTCTCCCAAAGATCGTCTGGTCGCGGTGCACGACGGCCGCGTTGACGCCTACCCTGACCCCGCCGGGGAACCACTCGCCGGCAATCTGGCAGCCGCCCGCGGGCACATGCCGGGGCAGCGTCAGGCCGACGCTCGGGTGGAGGCGCATGCCCTCTTTGATGCAGGCGTCCAGATATTTTAGGGAAGCGGCCTCTTTGTACTTGATGTAGGGCGTGCTCAACGTCCCGGACTCGGTCGCCCCGTCAATGTCGTGGGTCAGACGGTCGTAGGCAGCCCGGTTCTTCATCAGATAGTAAAAAATGGACGACACGGCTGCGGCCGTCGTGTCCGACCCGGCAAACAGCGCCACGTACACCTCGACCTTGACTTCCGTCAGGCCAAAGTCCACTTTCTCGCCCTTTTCCCGCATCGTCGAGAACAGGCTGGCAAGAATGTCCGAGGGCTCGCTCTGGTTGGAGTTCAAGAGGGCCGCTCTCTCAGTAATGCACTGAGCCGCCGCATTGTCGATATCCGTCAGTGATGTCAGCGCTTTGAGCACTCTTGGCTGCACCAGAGCGCCGCCCATCAGGAACGGCGTCCGAATGTACGTCGGCATCACGCTGGCCGCACACAGGATCGGCAACAATAAATCCAGCGACTTGATGTACCCCCGGTGGTCGTGGCCGGCCTCCAAGAAGCCAAACATGCGGCTGAAAAACAGCTGGCCGACAACGTCAAACGCATACATTTGCGACCACGCCGCCATGTCGAGCGTCTCGCCGGTCGTGGCGAATTTTGATAACTTTTCGAGCAGGGCCGCCGTGCACACATCAATGCTCTCTTCCGACCGCGCAATGTTGGACATGCTGTACAGGCTGTTGACAATCTTGCGCCGGCTCGCGTGCTGCTTCTCGTCGAGGTTCGTGAACGCGTCGGGGTACCGGCACCACGCAGGCCGCCACGGTGTGTAAAAGTCGGTCTCATCGTCAGCGCGTAGCAAGCAGACAGGCCTCTGAGGAGTCTTCACTCACCTTTGTGAACCCGGAATTGATACCGTAGATGGTCTTGATGGCTTCAGGGTCGGAGATGGCCACCTCGTTCGGGGCAATCCGCACAATCTTGCCGAGCTCAGCATGCAGTTTTCTTTGGGTCTTTTCCGACTCCGCCTTGCGGATCTGGTCCACCATCCAGAACCGCGACACCGACGCCCAGAACGGGCCGGGGTACTTGGCCAAAGGGTGGAACACGCGGGCATACACAATCCATGCTGCCCAGTAGACCGCCAGCAAGGCGGTGGCGGATCCAAACAGACCGGCCAACGACGGCCGTGGGATGTGTAGTAGAGACGAGTCGAGCATCGTATGGGTGACAGCGGTAAATAGAAAATATATAAAAAGGAACAAAATCAAACAAAGGCCCTCACGTAAAGGCAAAGGAGATATATGGAAGAATGACAGCCAAAATCAAGATTCAAATACACTTGTACTGATGGGATGGCAAATCATATATACGGCATATCCAATACACCTGTTGCTTTCTTTTTAACAAACATACCTCCTTACCTAGATAATATCCCGTCGTCCCGACACCATCTCTGCATCTTGTTGCTGCTCTGCCTGAGACATGGCGTTCTGACTGCTATGGTGAGTTGATATCGTCTCCCTGCGGTTGGAAGTGTTGCACAGAATAGCACCAACGGACGCTTAGCCTGAACCCCAGATTACCCCAGATTTTTAGTTTTGGGTTACGAATCCTCTCGCTTGCTCACTTCGATCTGGGGGCGGAGTGTATCCCCAGCTGGGTCCAGTGCTGGGCCTGGAAATAGGAGCGAACGGGGTTGGGGCCGGCGGCTCTTGGGCTTGCTTGTTGGTTCCTGCCTGTTGGGCCTTGTCTGTTCTTGGGATTGACGAACCAGTCTAGTGGAATGTCCATTCTATGTCTGTTAGTTGTTGAGAGACAGCTTTGCAAGCCACAATGTGTGTATTTCCCGCTCGACTATAACTCTCTCCCTCCAGGAAATTTCACACAGGAAAGCACACACATCATCATGAGACTCGCAAGGTCGAGAGGGGAAGTCGATCTTTTGGATGTTGGATATCGGCAATTCAAAAGTGTGTAAAAGTGTGTGGATGTTCCCAGAAAAAAAGAAGGTATTATTGCATCACGATCGTACAGTTTTGATTTCACATACTGGCGGAATATTCCCACCTCCACAAACGAGTAACTCCAAGTAGCAAAACAAACAGAGCAGAAAACCAAGAGCCCAAATCAAAAGAGTCCATAAGCCGTAAACACCGCAAAATCATATTCAAAATCAGTCAAAATCAAGCCCATACCCAAAATATCCAAATATCGGTGATCATCGTCAACCGATCTTGATCTTGACCATCTTGGTCCAAGCCCATTTTCATCTTGCTTTCTCATATATTTATAAGTCGGACATCTCTCGGTGTTCTTCTTTCCTCGTCATCTCCTCATCTCCCCTCCTGCGTCGGGGAGAGTTACATGGCAATCCCGCTCCGCTCCGGCCCCATGTCGGGCGGGCAAAACTGCCGCAGCATCCTCGAGCAGTACGAGCTCGCCTTGCGGCACCGGAACTCGGTGACCAGTGCATTCAACAAAGCCATGTCCTGGCCCGTACACTGCACATTTTTGACGCCGCTGCTGCGGACGGCGTTGCTGACCGTGTTGCTGATCGGCGGGATCGTGGGCGCGTCGGGGGCCGCCATTGAGGCCGTGCCTGGTGGAGGCGGCAACCCATCGTCGTTGGCGCCGCCCCGAATGCGGGCCAAGATAAAGAACGCCACGAGGCAGTACTCGGGCGCGTGCCGCATAAACCCAACGGCCCGTGGCCAGCCGCCGCCGCCGTTGCCCATCGAGGCGGCTGCCGTCGTGGCTGTCGTGGCGTGCATCTCGTAGAGCTCCTGGTCGCGGTACGCAGATGGCCACAACCGGATCCAGTGCCGCAGGCCCGTCTGGATAAGGGCGGCCTCACCGCCAGGACCCGACGTATAAAGCAGCGACGTCTCTACCCGGAACGTCATGGCGTAGAGGGCCGACACAATCGTAAACATGTTGAGCACGCTGAGACGCGAGAACGCCTGCTCGACTTCTGTTGATATCGTGCCGTGGCACAGCGTCTGGACGGCCGTGGCAATGGAGATGGGCAGCGTGCCCGTTTTGTTCTTGACAGAGACGCCATTGCCCATGCCCGTGATGGAGGCGTTGGCGGCGCGCCACGCCGAGAGCTCGGCAAAACAGGCATCGGCAGTCTCGGCGCGGAAGCACGACTCGGGCGAGGACAGGTCGGTCTGGAGCTCGGGTAGGACCATGCGCGGTGGGTGACGGTAGAATAGGGCGTAGGCCGAGTCCAGAGCGAAAATGTAAGACACAGTCCGGATCAAGGACTCGCGTAGAATGTACTCGTTCCAGTCAAAGGTTTCCCGGCAGTCGGTGCGGACTGAGCGCAGCGTCGCTGAGGAACAGCCAATCTCGCGGGCCAGGCTGACAACGGCCGTGTACCGGTCCTGGCGGGCCCGACGCTTGGCACGCGGCGCACCCTCCCAGGTCTGGTACAGGCAGACTAAGAAGGCTGCCTGTAGGCGTGCAAGCTGAGCGTTCCGCCGGGCAGTGTGCGTCGAGTTCTCCCAGGCGAGCATCATGTTGACGGCTGGGTTGGCACAGTCTTCGTGGTCGCAGTCTTCATTGTCGCAGTCGTGACCATTGTTGTCGGCGCCGCTCTCGTCCGAGTCGTTCTTGTCGTTATCGTCGTCGTGGTCGTCATATATCTCTTCGATGTCGTCGTGTTCTTCGCGGAAGACCATTTCTTCGACAGCGTCGAACCAGAGTCCCGGCACGGCCATTTGTCCCCGCTGTCCACGTCCGCCTTGTAGATGGTTGAGGTGGCTGTGGGTGCTGTTGTTGGGACTGCCGTCGGGCGCAAGACAGGCTCCCACGAGCACCATAGACGCGAGAAGCTTGGTCGGCGCCGTGGAAGGCACAAACGACGGGCCGTGAATGTTCGGGCTATTGGGGTACCAGAAAGACCAGAACAGGGCCAGGCATTTGTGGATGTTGGCGGGCCGGAAGAAGTCGTAGCAGAGCGTCTCCATGGCAGGTGACCAGCCCTCGTCGATGGGGCTCTTTTTGGCCTTGCCGTTCTTACCGGCCTTCGTTTTATTTGTAGCAGCCTGTGACTTTGCGCGAGCTTGCCGTGCCAGCGTGACCTCCCGAATCTGCGAGACAATGTCGTGCGTCTTGGCCAGCAGGCGCGTGTTGTCGTCGTCGTCTGTGGCGGCGGCAGTCAAAGCCAGAGGGGACCAGCCAGACCATGCAAGGCTGGCGGCTGACCGGCCACCGAGACTGCTGCCGCTCACTCTGCCGATGCTCAGCATCAGCTTCTCCTGGCCGACCTGGGCGATCGTGCGCCGCTGCTCCTGGCTGCCGCAGTGGAACGAGTCGACGAGGCCGCTGGTGCGTGTGATGCGCTCGAGGAACGAGAACTCGCAGAGCGCGGACAGGTCGACCTCGGTTGGGCGGCGGATGAGGCGCAGCATGAGTGCCGAGGACTGTTGGAAGTTGTTTTGTTGCTGTTGCTGCTGCTGCTGCTGCTGCTGTTGATGGTGCTGCTGGATGTGGTGGTATGTGGCGGTCGGTTGCATATATGTGTACTGCATGTAGTCTGGTTGTTGTTGCATCATTGGTGCAGCTGTCGTCGTAGGCATAGCCGTGGCCATGGCTGTTGGCATGGCTGTTGTGGCCGACAGGGGCATCATGGTTATGGACGTCGAGGCTGTTGCTACTCCTGCACCGGCAGGGTCCATACCGACGCCCAAAACGTCCATCAAGTCGCCATTCGGTGCACCGAGTCCCAGGTCCATGTTGAGATCCAAGTTGCCGACAGCGACGCCGCTCATATTGCCCATGTTGACGGCATCCATGTCCACTCCGTCCAGAATCCAGTCAATTTCGTTTGACGTGAAGAGTGGTAAAGACGGGTCGATATGTTGTTGTGGCTGTGAGGTGTTGCTGCTGTCCGCATCGCCGACAATGCTCGTCGTGCTGGCCGAGCTGTGTGTTCGTGCAGCTCCAGCAATGCTCGCTGCTCCCGAGCTTGCCGTCTCGGACGAGGCCGGTGATGTTGTGTCTATGACCTCCACCATTGTGTCCACCGAAACCGAGTCCGGGATGCTGACAATCGTGTCGACAGTTCCATTGGATGTGGATGTTGTGGTCGTCGAGCTATTGGGGGCCGGCACGGCCCGAGTATATGTGCACGTCCGCTTGCTCCGGACGCACGTCTCGCAGGGGTCGGTAAAGGTGCAGGCCCGCTTGAGACGGCAGCACCGGTCGCAGGCCTGGGGTTTGCGGCCGCGGGTCTTGGGCACGACTTGCGGGGTTTCTAGAGCTTGCCGACGGCGGACGGCACAGGTCGTCCAGTGTCGTTTGAGGGAGTCGCTGCGGTTGAAGAGGCGCTGGCAAAAGAGGCAGGAAAAGCCCTTGTGCTTGGGGTCCTTCGCCTTGCGCGTCTTGGGGTCGGGTGTCGCCGTGGATGCCGTCGAGGATGTTGTTGTTATCGGGTTCGTCATCGGGGCCGCGATGTTCGTATCCCTAGCTGGGTCCATGGCGACGACGTCCGGCCGTTTGGCGTCGGTCGTTTCCATGCTGTCTTGATTTGTCGTCGTATCTGTCGTCAACCGTCAATTGTTAATCGTCGATGCGGTTATTGTCAACGTGAATCTCGTCGATTCGGTCTGGCTCGGCAATAAGACGACGAGGCAGGGTCGTACTCAGAGTCGTAATCGAGGCGAGGCGTCGAAGGGATCCAGTTTAATTTCAGATTTTCAGCCAAAGGAAGGGACCAGGGGCGTGGAAAGACATTCGCAGGGAGGGCTTGAAGGCGTGAAGCATCCAGCATTCAGCTTGCAGGCATTCATTCGGACTTCAATCAAACTTGAGATATGAGTTGTGGTTCTCGGTGGAATCCGGGGAACCTAGCGAGTATCGAAAAAAAAGGAGAGAAATGCGGGGAAGTTGGCTGGCCATTTGACTGAATGACAGGAAAGAACGAACCAGGTGAAGCCTTTCTCTTTCCTCTGTTGCCTTTCTGTCTTTCTGTTGCACTTTTGCGGTTCCCATTTCGCACTAAAAGGGGAAGTGGAAAAAGCATAAATAGTGGGACAGAGAAGGCTGGGAAGGTGCGATGGAGCTGTGTTTCCTGCGAGCCTGGGCAGTTCAAACAGAAAGAAGCAAGAGCAGCTGAGAACAAGTAGCGCGAAATAGCGCGAAATAGCGCGAAATGGCAGGCGCGAATAGCGAATAGGCATCGCGCCTGCGTCTTTCCCTCAAACACCATCGCCACCTTGACGACTGTCCAACGCCAAAAGCAACTTTCTGTTGGCCCATGACAAAGAAACGACAAAACGACCGATATCCGGCCCAACGACGCCCCCAACGAACGCCCCAAACCTGGTCATGCATTTTCTCGACTGGCCGAGACTGGATTTGGCTTTAGCAGCTGAATGCAGTACCACACGCCACACTCCTAGGTCTCAGTCGGGCGAGAGATGTGGAAGGGAGCTGAGGGCGAAGAGCGGGAAATTCCCACATCCCTTGCCCCGTTTATTTGGCATTGACAACCAATACGATGATACCGTTGGCTGTGCAGTAATGTATGGTGAGTGTTTGGCATTGCAACGGCTTGTTTGCATCACTTCCAATTGGCCTAGCAGGCTTTCTTGAAGTTCATGAGAAATTGAATTGTTACTGATCAATTGGCTATGTACTGCTAGGTATCTCGAGATCTGTTTGCTACGCACTCTACAGAGTCCACTCCTCCTTCTTGTACTTCTGGGGCCACACGCCCGACTTGCCCGGCGCCATAATGCCATTCGGGTCGACCGCGTTCTTAATGACCTCGTTGAACCGCAAAAAGCTGCCATTGTTCCAGTTGTACGTGCCCATGATCTGGTCCATGACCGCCAGGTGCGTGCGGTACTCGCCCCAGCCGCGCCGCGCGCAGTCGTCAATGAGCGTGCGGATCAGCCAGTGCGCGCGCCGCTTCTGGTCCTCGTCGCGCTTGTCAAAGACAATGCACACAATGTGGTGCATCTCGCGCATGCCAATTGTGAACGTGCCAATAAAATCGAGCTCGGCCTCTTCGCAGCGACGACGCGTCACCTCATACTGGGCGACGGCATCTTCGCCACGGACAGGCGCAATGGGTGAGAAGAAGAGATGGGCGCCGTTGGGCAGCCACGAGACCCAGCGGAGCTCGTCAAACGTGGGGATGCCCTGCATTGTGAGGTCTCTGATTCTCAAGACGGAACCCTCGGGGGTCTCGTCCTTGAAGTAGAACTTGGCGCCGGGGATGGCCGAGAACGAGCCCTTGATGGCCGCCCACAGCGCGTTGCGGACTGGCTCGGGGCCGTACAGCGCGCCGTAAAAGTTCCACCGGCCCAGACCCAGCTTCTCCGCAATGGCGTCGAGCTCCTCGTCGTTGAGGACGCCCTTTTTGTCGGTGTAGGTCGTCTTGGGGCCCATGACGGCGGCGTCCATTGTGATGTGGCGTATCGTCGGCACGTTCTGGAGGACCATGGCCAGACGCAGCGGGCGGATGATATCGACGGCCTGCTTCAAATCTCCGTCTTTGGGCAGTGTGATGAGGTACGACTGGTAACCGCCCGGGTTCGGGAACAGCCACATGCCCATCTTGGTGACAATGCCCAGGTTGGACTGCGTGAAAAGGCCGTCGACGTACGGGCCAAAGCCGTAGGGGAACAACTGGGCAGACGAGTTCCACGGCTGGTCCTCGGGCTTGAGACCCATCGTGGACGGCTTGAGAGGGTCAGGAAGAGCGCCCATGCCGGTACGGATCAGCTCACCGGAGGGCAGCACCACCTCCATGCCGCTGTGCATCATAAAGTGGTCGCCGTATGGCGTGTAGCCGACACCACGCTCCAGCGTGTTGCCCAGGATGGAGCCGCCGCCCAGATCCGGCACATCGATCCACAGCTTGTCGCGCAGGTTGTTTTCGACCAGATAGTTGTGCATATCCAGGAACGTCACGCCGGGCTCGACCAGGCAGTACGCGCCCTCAACGTTGACCTCCAGGATCTTGTTCATGTTCTTACCCATGTTGAGCACAAGCGAGCCACGAACACGCGGACCGGCACCACCGTACCCCGAGTTGCGGCCAATCGAAATGGGCCACAGCGGCAGCGACAAAGGATTGGCCAAGCCGACAATAGCCTGCACATCGGCCACATTGCGCGGCGCCACGACGGCCGAGGCCATGAAGTAGTCCTGGTCCATAATATGGTGCGGGTCGTGCGTGTGCGTCGGGTCCTCGTACGACTTGTCGTCGATCTGGTCGATGGACACGATCACCTCGACGTTCTCAGCGCCGACGACGGCCGTGACGTCCTGGATAAACTTGTTGAACTGCTCGAGATCGACGCCGGGCGGCAGGGCCAGTGGCGCCGAGCCAGCAGGGCGAGAAGGGAGAGAGGACATGTTGTTATGTGAAAGGGTGTATGGGTGTATGATATGACGAGGAATGCTTGAATATCTGAGGTCAAGTACAAAGGTAAGATCTGATGGGACTATCGGAAAGAAAAAGCATGAAATTCCAGTACTGCTTCTCGACAAAACACGCGGCAGAAGAGCACTTTGTATTTATGCAAACCTACCTTCAAGTCACTCCGATTGACCACTCAACTTTGAACACACAACGCTCGTCCATTGGCCTTGTTATTGTTTCTCGCCGTCTCCGTCTCCTCACTTGCACATCACGCTGCATCTCCGCGTCCAACCCCAGACTCTCCAGGTCTGCCCAGCTCTCCACATCTTCCACATCTCCCCCATCCTCCACAAGGTCGACATCCTTCTATGTTACCCCGTACTCAACTCCGCACGCCAATCACCTCTCCGCACTCTTTGTTTTCTTGGACGACAATTCATGTTGCCGACAATGCGACCCCTCTTCGATTGTGACGCTGCCACTTACACCACGTACACCCACTTACAGCATCTGGGCGCTGCAGCCGATGTGGAAATTCCCCGTTTCCCGTCTCTCACCCTCTGTTTTTCTTCCTGTCTAGTTTGTTTCCCCGTATTCCGTTGTCGCACTGCGGCCCCTGGCCCTGGTCTGTGTTGGCGTTGTTTTGTGTCGTTGGCGTTGCTGGCGCTGTGGGCGGTGGCCCGCCGTCTGCAGATCTGGGGAAATCCCACGGACTTCAACGAACGACTCGAGCAAGAGTCAACGTCGACATACACTTTCATTTCCCGACTCAACCCCAGACTCCCCCGGAAATCAAGACAACCCCAGACCCCAGGTTCCCCAGGTACACAAACCCTCGACTTCCCTCACGCTCCTACACACAAATAATACCCGCCCCACAGGTCGCCGCACCGCACACGGCACAGGTTGCTCGCCAGCAATGCCAGCTGGCGGGGGCCATCGCAGATAACCGTGTCGTCGGTCGTGTTGCCAATGCGCGTGTTCCACCGCCGCAGGTCGTCTTTCGAGATGCCGGCAGCGTCGGCCACGCTGCGGCAAGTCGACCCCTCTTCTTCTTCACCGTCCTTTTGGCTGCTGGCTGTCGGCCTCGGCGTCTTATACCACCGGTGGCAGCCCGGGACGACGCCGGGGAGGATGGGCGACGGCGTGGCAGTGGACTCGAGGATGACGGCCGAGGGTGTGGACGATACGTCGACCGCGTTGGTGTAGGCTGCAGTCTGCGTTTCGGTACGGACAAGTGTCTGTGTTTGTGTTTGAGTCACTGTCGACGTCTTGACCGAAATGTCGGGCTGTCTTGTCACAGTCTTTGTGGAAGTCACCGTCTGTATCGATATATCAACCTGTGTGCCGTTGGCCACTGCCACGGTCTTTGTAGTCGTCGACGTTTCCCAGTGCGTGGCTGTCAGAATAGTACGGCACGTCGAGGGCACTGGCGTCGGCGGCTGTGACATGCAGATGGTGCACACCGGACAGACTGGACACCTTGTTCCGCTGCCTGGCTCACCCGTCGGCTTTGGTGCTCCGCCAATACCGACTGTGCCCTCTCCAGGATTGCATGTCCCTGCTGACAGGTCACACCCTTGACCACAGTACGTGTCACCGCTGCCACAGTATCCGTGGGCAGAACAGCAACTACCCCAGGTTGAGCCGGCACAAGTGAGGCCAGTGCCCCCGCCGCAAGTGCCGTCATTACTGATCTGGAGGGCATTGATGACCGAAGCGAGAAGCAGTGCTGGGATGATGGAAGTCCATCGGGATCGTCGTGGGCAAGCCATGATTGTGTAGTGTCTAGAAGCCTAGAATATGGAAGAAGGTATGCCACACGCAATCGTAGCCGAGATTTATGTCCCTCTTATGGATCTGGTGGCCGCTGTCTGCCATGGCTGCCGATTTGACAGGATTCAACCGGGTGGTAAGTGTTGGACAACAAATAACGGCACATGGCGGCACAAACAATCAAATAAACGGCACACATAGAGCTCAACGGGGATGGTTCTTTGAACATCCAGACCACGCGGCAGAAAAGCTTGTCTTTGTATATTTTCCGTATATTACCGGGGAATAGGAAAGTAAAAACACCCGAGACGAGAAACGTTGCTATCCTCCGCCTCTCCAACCATAAAGTCGAGTCTGAACTACCTCTCCTGTAGCATCGCTGCAAAAGGATGGACAGACAATGCCTTTTGTACTGCTTTGCCCTCGAATTTTCCAGGATATTCTGCCTGCAATTGTACTCGCATGTTCCGCGCCTGATGCCCTGTACTAGGGGTCGAAAGGTACAGCTGTGTAACTCGCATCAAGATGCGTGGAATTGGGTGTGCAGCGTTTTCTTTTATGGCAGCAACATTGCCATCCACTGGCTGTGCTGTGCCTGCTTGCTGTCCATGCGATCTAAGATTCTTCTCTGCGTCTTCCAACAGACCATAAATGGCACCGAAGCATGTTGTTGGGTCTGGCTTGTTCACTGGCAATGCACTCTCCAGGTCGAAACAAAGTGGCACTTCTTGTCCACTGGCTTTTGACGACTTGAGCGCCTCCCATCGTGCCCATGCGATACATGACCAATACAATACTGGCCGTGGTGCTTGGGGTCGGTGTAGGCCCAGAGATATGGCCATTGTGCACGCCGCCGTGACCATCATCGGGGCCTGCAAGCCGGCCAGTTCTGGACAGCAGAGCAGAAGCAGCAAGGCTTGCAATGTGGACATGGACGGCCGAGCACACAGATCGTGGGCATCAAAGCATTGCCGGACCGACGCGACGATACCAGGGTTAAGCTGAGAAGTGTCCACGTCAGGACATGTCAGCGTCGATACGAGGCAGATGGCGCGCGTGAGAAGCGGTGGTGCAAAGGGTGTGCGGCCCACGACGTCGGCACGCTCAACAACCGGCCACTGAGGTGCAATCTTGTCAAAGTACCTGCCAATTTTTAGACGAGAGAATATCAAGTTGAAGATTGATGACGACGCCTACCAGTCTAGCATCGTTATTAATGGTGCCTGTAATGGCTGTGGCAGGTCCAGGCTGTAGTTGCTGTTGGACCTGCTGTCTGCTGCCAACGACGAGTCATTTGGTTCTGCCTCATCTGTCGCCTTTCTTCGCTGCGGAATCACTTGACCATCAATCGTATTGTCAGCGCTGGTGAAGGTGCACTCGATGCGGCGTCGAGTGCAGTTTGCGCAAGGGATGCCTTGCAAGCATCTGAGGTCAACTGTAAGTATGAAATCATGAGGGAATGGGTACCATTGTCGGTGACGGCCTCAACAACTTACCGCTTTTTTGATGCTTTGCACTGGTCGCATGCGACTGATGCACGAAGTCGTTTTGGACTGGGCGCGTTGAGGGGCATTTGTATGTTGTGATATCACAGAGTCTGCATGAACAGAGGAGAAATGCACGCCGCTTGGTGAAATTCGAAACATTTTAGCACCACCGAAGGCACCCCCAAATCACCGTAAGCCTAACCGCTGGTTAGCGGCCTTGGCACTAACACATAAAGAAGACCGCAAATCAACAGCTTCATAAAAGGCTACCATATTCATCCACTCAATTGTCCGATGGATGACATCCGGCATAGGATCTTCCACAATTCGATTTGATCTTTAAACTACTCGGCGAAATAAGAAGGGAAGCACCAGGATCATCAAATCATAAGTTTTTTTTTTTTTTAATATTAGAAATGAAAACGACGACAAAAAAATAAATGACAAAAAGCGGCTCATAAAAAACAACAAACACCGTGCGTCTTTGAAATAACCAGTGTAAGATGTATCGATAATAGAGAAAATAACAAATAGGAAGAACAAAAACGGAACATGCTGTCAAATAAAACAACATAGGATGGAATTCTCGCTCAATAAAGCAAAATATACAACGACAGAAATATCGTTGCCAGGCATGTAATGCGGATTGCCCATATGGCATTGCCAGTAAGCACTTTCGTGGGAGGTAAAACCACGGCTGCGTTCACCAGCTCATCGTCGCCTTCCTGCCCCTCCCGGCCATGGTCATTTTTGACCTGTATGCTGCCTTCTTCTTCCTCTTCGCTGTCACTGGCACTGTCGGTCTCATTGTTATCAGATTCGTCAACGTCAGATCTGTCCAGCCCTGACTCATCGCCGTCTAGCATGTTAGACATAGAGGTAGAGGTGCTTGCCGCCGGATGGGTGGCTTGCGATCTTGTTCGTCTGATATGTCGCTTTAACAGGCGTATCATTTTGTCGCCTGTTTCGGTGCCTCCGTTTCTTGTGTTCTCAATGGCGAGTTCCAAGGGCGAAGGTGCCCCATTTCGACTGTTTTCTTCCACAACGAGACCGGGCATTGCTAACAGCCGGCGTAATTCCTTCAAATGAGAGTAGCGGACAAGGTAATGGACAACAGTCCAACCTGCATCGTCGCACATATTGAGGCACTGCGCACGCTGTTCCACAGAGGCAGGATGTATGCTGTCTGACGAAGCCTGAGCGGTCTCGGTGTACGTATATCTCGTAAAAGAATAGCTCCGAGAATAAGGTAGCAGCTTCCCATCATACAGTCTGTCCCATTCTGATTCAGAGAGAGAGTTGGCCTCTTCCGTCAATACAAAGCCTGGGATATGGATTGCGTTGGCTATGCCCCGCTAAATGATTTCGACGTATTCGTGCGTTTTGTAATATTTGGTTGCTGCCAGAATCAACGGCATGCGGCCAAGCTGATCTTTCATACAGTACACTGGCCAGGCGACCTTCCTCTTGCAGATGGACTGCAAAAGAATGGAAGTGGGTGCATGGCGGGCGATGTGCAGGAATGTCTGCCCTTTATCACCCACAGTACCAAGTATGAGGGGATTTGCTTCCAGGGCTTGATCAACAAGCCAGTCAATAGCATGCCTGTCGGATTCGTCGTCCGACGGTGTCCGGTACTCGCCAATTAGGCCTTCTTTGGCACACGTACTTTCGATGAGGTTGTGCCAGTTGATTAGGCTGTTTGGAGTATGCTCCAGAAGCGCGCCGACAGCCACAGGAGAGAACATACGACCGGAAGACACAGAAAAGTCTAGGGCAGTACGATACGGATAGTATTTTGTTCGAATAGATGCGTCGGCGCCCTGGGCTAGGAGCTCAGCTACCGCCGCCGGGTGGCGTACGGCGGCACAGTGTAATGGTGTCAATCCATCCTCGTCCTGTATGTTGACTGGAATGCTAAGGTCGAGAAGACGTCGTATTCGTGCTTGGATGATAACCCCACATTCATCTTCCGGTGTTTCGGCATCCAGTCCGTCACTACAAATGTGCAGCAAGGTCGCCTTGTAGGGTAGATCGACTTGTGCGCTGGCACCGAGATCTAAAAGGCGATCGATGGCGGTATACGGCCCCATGAAGCGAGTGTTGCCGTAGTAGCCCTTTGTGATATGACAAACCGTCTGCAGGGAGTGATCAAGAACGGGCCCTGGAATGGATCCTTGAAAGGCAGAGTGCATTGCTTCGATAATTATATTTGCAAAGGCCATATCACTCTTGGAGACAGTTGCATTCACCGCCGGATCGTGTGCAATTGCCGTAAGGCCGTACTCATACGGATATATTTCGTATGAGAACCAAGCGTCTGTCATCCCACCCTCACCGAAGTGTCTCTGAAAAGTCTTGCGCTTGGCAGTGAAGCACGGCAGCAGCATACTTGCACCGGCCTCTAGCAGCATTTCGATGATCTCGTTAGATTCCAGGGTATCGGTGCCAAAACACGATGATTGCAGAAAGTAATGGCAACCCTCCTATGATATCTTTGTATAGGACGGCCAGTAAGGCGAGGCTGTTTGCGTTCTCGAGGATGGATTTGGAAGGTACGGCAAGGTTCGGATCGGCCCGGTGTGCTAGAAGCTCCCGCACCATTTCCTTCCTATTTAGGGACACTGCCAGATGCAAGGGAGTGATTCCTGAAGCTGTGCGTACATTCGGGTCAGTGCCGCCCTCATGGTCGAGTAAAATACGCAAAATAAATACTGTGCCGTAGATAACGCAGTAGTGGATAGGCAGGAGGCCCTGATCGTCGGCGGAAGAGAGCATTGTTGATTCTCCAGGTATGTGTGACCACCGTAAAACGACGCTTACAACGCTTGGCTCGCCACTGAAGATTGCATGATGAAGCAGCGTTCGACCATCAGGACTGCTAGACATTGGGGACACGCCCAGCTCGAGCAAACGCTGCACGACGGTGTCCATTCCGAGATCTGCGAACTGGCATATAGCAGGATGTGACCAGTGGTGCTCCCAGCTTATCCTTGTCGAGGGCTGCGAGGAATCATATGGAAGAGGCGTCGGGTTAGGGTTCTCACTATAGTCCAGTAGTGTATGGACGATAGCAATGTAGCTGTCTAGTCTATCTTTGTCGAAGCGTTGTGGCTCCCGTACCTCCCAAGATTCGTTGTGGGTTGTGTCTTCGATGTCCCAGGCAAGCCATTTATGGCGCATAGGCCGATGCGCCGCAACAAACAGATGACTGAGAGAAAGCTGTGAGTGCTGATCATGAATGAATGCGCCGTGTATGGCCCTGGGATTATTATTTACCTTGGTATTTCGGAAACACCTTGATTTGGCGTGACAGATGACACTTTTGCACCTTCGCGGAGCAATAACCCCACTACTTTGTATGCTCCATGTTCTGTCGCTTCCCGGAGAGCAGGTCGCAAGTTAGGTATGGAGTGGTGGCTCGGGTAGCCGGTATTGAACATGTGCGATGGCAAAGCCAAGTCGACTGGGAATTTGGCATTGACAAAGGCTTGTATAATACGGTGGCAGTCTTCGCGTGCTGCCCACATCCAAACTTTATGACCGAGCTCTTGCTGTGGCCCGGTAACCAAGTCGGATACATCGCAATCTGGATGGCCAACAAGTGCATCTCCGGCGTCCTGGCTCGATTTCAATAAAGCACGATATGGCAGCCACCAATAATCAATATCTATATGTACCTCGGTGTCAACTTCCCAGCTAGCCACGTGTTTCTTTGTTTGCGGCCAGCGTGCACAAGTTGCAGCCTCCCGTCTTCGATATGGTAGCATGATATGCACAAGTGACACATATCCAAGCCCCACGGCCATGGACAAGGGAGTTATGGGCCACATAAGATATTCAATATCTGTAGTCTCTCCAGGGCTTGGAGTGTCGATGGCAGCTGCGGCTATATCTGGCGGTGCATCGGCGAGTGCACACGACAAGGCATCTTTGTCGTTAATGGAAATAGCGCGAGTTAGTCTGTAGCGTAGACTGTCCGTTGTGTGTACCATTGTGTGTTAGTTGGTGCCGATTTTTTGTGTTGTCGGTGGCTGTTTCTGGGATCGGTTTGAGTGTCGTGTGCCTTTATTTGGCAGGTAATAGAAGGGTTTGGGTGATGTTCGTGACGGAGGAAAAAGATATCAGTTCTTCTCCATCGTGAAGGCTTTTTATGCCGACTTATAGAGCTGTAAAGGTTGGGCGGAAACTGGCCGACGTGTGGATGGTGCGAATGCAAGTCCCACGGCTTGACAGGCATCTCTCATTGGTGTTTTGTTCTCGTTGTTCGTATTCTTGCTACCTTCGGTTCTCCTTTCATTTTCATCTGCGGCTGAGAGTCCAATACGACATGCCCCTCGCCGGCCATTTACCAATGCAATTACTGTGCTCATCGTGCCCCTCTTTGAGTCCCGATTTCGTCCCTGAGTCAAACCCCATATACCTTTAGTTATGATCATTTCTCCTTTATGGACGATTCACATCAAAGCTAACAAAACAGCAATTCTAATGGCTGTTGACGCGTCTACTGTGGCCGCCATCGTTGCCATCATTATTGCGGTTCTCGTTGCCGCAATCACACTTAACGCACCAAGCCTCGTGGCTCTGCGGCAAATCTTCCGATGGATCGCGTCTTTTCTAGAGCCAACCGCCACGACGTGTCCTTCCTTACGATGGGAAGATATACGCACGACCAATCCCGGCATCCGACTCCATGACCACAAGGACACTGTCGTCAACTGCGGCCTATGCAAAGGAGGTGGAAAGAACCCTTCATTTCGTCACCTGACGGGCACGCAGAAGTGCTGGGAGTCGAGCATCGCGCTGGTTTTCCAGAGCATCTGGAAAGAAGACCGTCCCCGAGTACCAAAGCCGCTTGATCTAGCAATGGGCGACGAATACCTATGCACCGACATGGACGTTATTGTGGCCTACCTGCTTCTCACCGCCGCCAACGAGCCATTCCAGGACAAGATACTGGGTGGCTGGTCAAAGTACCTCAAGCTTGAAAAAAGCCGATCGTCGTCAATGCCGCGTGACTTGTATATCGGCCACATTGGATCCCCGCAAGCGCTGCATAGATGTCTAAACTTGACGGTGTACGAGCTCGAGAAGATCAAAAGCGGATGGCCCCCTCACTACCGCCGCAAATTTATGTCATTTGAAGGCTTCGAACTCGACAACCCGGTTCAATCCAATGATGACATCCGTCGACCCGGCTGGCTTGTCTCTCTGGGACTGGGGTCCATACACCCTACAGCCTTTTATATTGAGCATGACCCGACAACCAACCTGTTTGATCACGTTCGTGGACGCCTGGGCGACATGATGACAGGAAAGCACGGTGTCCTCGCCCGCTGGGGCAACAATCATAACGTCCGATCGATTGTGGAGGATATAGTTGATATTCTCGGTGGCAATATCAAGCAGTATTCGACTGGCCACAACACTTTCGACCTCCCGGAACTATCGACTGACCACAAACCACTGAGCTTACAGAAATTGGCGAAATACAACATGAAACCCCTCAAGCGCGAGGAGTGTGAGGCGTTGATGCGAATGTTTAACGGCTCCATGTTGAAATTTGAAGGCAACGATGAGGTTATCTCCGTAAACGTTGTCCAGTGTATGAAGCGTGTGAAACTGGCCGTATGGGTAGCCTTGGCGTACACGAAGTTTAATCGGCAACTTATTGTGCCACCCAAACTGGAAGAGCAAATAGTCTACTTGGGGCCATGCCCCATATGACCATCACATACCAAACATGTTTAACACTATTCAATTTGAATCATCGGAAACTTGCTTAGGGCGGGGTGGTGGTTCGATGTTCAACGGCTGGAGTTTTTGGCCTCTAGGTTGGTTCTTGGGGCTTCAAAAATTATGTGCAGTATATATTTGCCATCTACAGTATACCTACCGGTATATAATGTAAGCAAAGCTACTCAAGTGTTCTCTTATTGTTGTGCAGCTTGTCCCTTGTACAACAATTTTGATTTTTCGAAACAACAACGAGGAAAGGTGACGAACAACAATTAACAATGTGAACTCTAGAGGGCTCTAGCGCAGTTGGTTGAGCCTAGTGTATTTCGGTGGTGACAAACACGCACTGAGTTTCCATTAGCGCACATTGTGCTCTATGTACTGGGCCCTCCAAATGTTTTAAGTGGCTTGCACCTCACCTTTCTTTTTCTTTCCTCTACTCGTATCGACCCTGCATTTCAAAATACTGTTTTTCTACCTCTACAATGAAAAACCCCATCGTGATCTGCGACCCCTGCAAGAAGTAACAAGTCTTTCTCTCTTTATTACATGTCATTTCTACCGCTAACAGCCCCAGGCTCAAGCTCAAATGCAGCTGGGACCGCTCGCCATCGTTTCAGCCGGCATGCGGGCGCTGCCAGACATACGGGCTTCCGTGCTTGTTTGGCGGGTCGGTGTGGACGGCGGCAGCAGTCAAGGAAGTTGTTGCCTCGTTCCCAGGCGCGCCGTCACGGCGGCTCTACTGGGGAGCGGCATCCAATGCGGGCGGGCATCCTCTTGATCTTCACAAGGAAGCGCCGCCGCCGCCTCCACAACCGCACACGCAGCAGTCCGGGTTTGCGCGGCCACTGAGCCCAGGACCGGCTCTTCCGCCGGCAACCAGCAAAGCCCCGCGGAAGACACGGTTGTTGATCAACTCGAATATGAGGACGCATCTTTACGATGTATTTTTCGCCCATATTCAGCCGGTCGTGCCAGTCGTGACCCGGCAAAGCCTCGCCGAGGGCCCAGTGCCAACTCTGCTCGACGCAGCCATTCTCGGCCTGGCTGCACGGCACCACTTGTCCATCTCATCGACGCGCGACTTTCTGCACATTCGAGACGTCATCTTGGACGAGCTCAAAGACACGCTGTGCAATTTTCGACGGCCATACACGCCTCAGATACAGACCGTCCAGGCCCTGTTGATTTTGCTGCTCCAACTCGAGATGTGCACACGAACACACGACGACTTGCCGAGCATTTCTTTACGCGTAGCCATGGCTTGTCGCATGGCCCAGGATCTGGGGCTACACAGGTCTTTTGATCCCGACTACAAGGGTGGTGACCTAGATCAAAACATCTGGGCCATGTGTGTGTATGTTGACACAGTACACTCGGCTGCATTTGGTCAGACGGCACACATTGCGTCGCCAGTGACCGGGAGCTTCTCAGAGGATGTTTATAACAAGGCCAAGAGCCTTCTCCAACTGGCGGATACCATTCCAGACGGGCTTGAACGACAGGATATGATAGCACATGCGAGGTTCTTGCACTTTGTCGGCCTAATGTGTGGCCTACGAAAGATCCTTCGATGCTTCTTCAGCGTCAACCCGTCGAAGGCAATATCGATTCACGACAAGGCTACACAAATGTTTCACATCCTGTCTGACTTGCATCATCGATCAGAAGAAATTATGCATAGCCACCTAGGAGCATATGACAATGAGTCAATACGGCTAGCGCGACTACTCGCCGCTAACAATCGTGTCCTTTACTCTGTCGGCTTACGCTCCGTCATATCTGGGGACGATCCTCTCGTTTTGTCGAGTACCGCAACTCTTGTCGACGACGCCTGCCAAATTGTCGAGTGGACGACTCCAGCTGCACTGAGAGCCGCCATGGGACAGATGATGATTGTTCTGTATGCAACATCACGATCATTGATGGTCGTCGTCGACGCCTTGCGAGGAGCACGGCGAGATCCTACTGCTTTCCCGCCTGACCAGGTTGCCCGCCTCGAAGCATGTACCGTCCATGCGGCATCACTTATGGAGTTTCTTCTTCAAAGCGGTAGTTGGAGCGCCTTTTGGACACAAGGCCATACCATCCAAGCAATTCTTGCCCGACTTGACCAGCCCAACGACGCAGATAGTCGACTTCTGCCACAAGCAGTAGTCGGTGAAAATCCTGCACCGGCTATCCCCGACAACTCGCAACCCCAGCTCGGCCTAAACTTTCCCATGGGCCAGACTGGCAGCGCAGGCATTATCTACGCCAGCATGCCAATTATGGACCCATCAGCGATGCCAATTATCGACAACAATATGGCAAATATGGGCAATACTGGCAGCATGTTCCCTTCTACAAACTGGGACGACTTTTTCTTCAACTACGTGCAGGAGTACGGGTGGTTTACTCAACCTGGATTCACTGGAGACAATAATGACGGAGACATGTATGCAGATTATGTATTCGAAGACCACAGTATGTAGATGGCCTAATTTTGGTAGACTATAGAAATATACCCAACATCTCACAACATTTATCAATTCATCCGCTGTTGTCCAGCTTAAGCATCCACCTCGATATGTGTCACGGTAACCTGTGCCTTTTCGTCGTGGATCTCGACGCCCTTACACTTGTACGTGGGGAAGTCCCTGACCGAGACGTTCTGACTGGTTAGCAAGATTCAAAGATAATGGTTAGGGATCATGCGTAACTTACATTTGCAAACATTTCGTCGAGCTCTTCGAGGCTGCGGCCCTTGGTCTCGGGCAGGTAAAAGTAGGCCCAGACGAAGCCGAGCAGGGACAGCGGGCCAAAGATGAAGCCGACCTTGGCGCCCAGGTTGGCGGCGTCCGTGTTGATGAGGTAGGGAAGTACAATCTGAATGACGAGAGTGCCGGCCCAGGTGCAGGCCGTGGCCAGGCCCTGAGTACGAGACCGCAGCGTGTTGGACGCCACCTCGGAAGTGACAATCCAGGCGACGGGGCCCCAGGACCAGGTAAACACAAAGCCAAAGAGACAGGTGAAAGCCACGAGACACTGGGCTGCAGCCGTGCTTCCAGGATCGGCGGTGCCGACGGCGGCAAAGACAAACATACACACAGCCTGCAGAGCACCGCCCCACAGCAGGATGGTGCGGCGGCCCATGTAGCGCACGCTGGGGAACATGGCAATGATGCCGGCCAGCTGGCAGATTTGGACGATGATGCTGACAACAAAGGCATTGCTGACGCCAGAAACGGAGAAGAAATAGGTACCATAAGCGTTGATGAACGAAATACCAGACAGAACCTGCCAGGTGACACAGCCGCAGGCAATGTGTGTGCGACGGGCATCGGTTCCCTTGAAAATGGCCGTGATGCTGTCCCAGGCCGAACCAGACTCGGTGGTCTTGGCCTGGCGCTCGGCCTGGATGTGGGCAGCAATGTCCTGGATCTCATCGGCAATGTTGGCGTCGCCGTACTGCTTGCCGCGCAGACGGCGGACAGACTGGACGGCCTTTTCGGAGTTGTCCTGGGTCATGAGCCAGCGGGGGCTCTCGGGCACGAACCAGACAAAGACGCAAATGACGACGGGGAAGATGAGCTGCGTCAACAGAGGAATGCGGTAGGCCCAGCGAGTCGTCATGGAGTGTGTCCCCTGGTTGATACAGACACCCAGAACCTGGCCAATGTTGACGCCCGTCTGGTAGAGACCGATCATGACACCACGCAGATGGGCCGGGGCAACCTCGCCGTTGTAGACAGGCACAAAGTTGGAGGCAAAGCCAATGCCGGCACCGGCAAAGATGCGGCCAATGTACAGAGCGCCAATGTTGGTCGAGGTAACCTGCATGAGCACACCGACAATAGCAACAGCGCCGGCACAGAAGAGACCGATGCGGCGGCCGAAACGACTGCCAATGTAGCCGGAAGCAAAACTGGCCAAGATACAGCCAACAATGACGAGACCACCAAGTGCCGTCTGAGTGCTGGCTTTGATACCATAGGCTCCCGTGGCAGGATCGTAGGTGCCATAGTCCTGGAGGAAGGGTGTCATGGCCATGAAGCCGCCGAGCTCTCCGCTGTCAATGCCGAACAACAAGGCGCCGGACATGACAAAGAGGCCGATGAGCAGCGGGCGGACCCGGCTGCCGGTGTATTTTTCGGTGGTGGACATATTGGCTGTGCGGTTGAGGAGTTGTCGGAGGATGTGTCGAAGAAAGAAAACGATGTTGAGGTGCTGCTGTCTTCATCCAATGTTGATGTCGATCCTTCGACGACCTATATATATGTCGAATGCCGGTCGGAGTCCATGCATTCTCATGCATACGCGGACATGGGCCAACTGTGGGGATCTGGGGAAGGCAAATTGAGGAGAGAGGAGAGAGAGGAGATGAAAGAAAATTCAACGGGTGACAGAATAGAAAAAAATCAAATAGAAGAGAAGACTGAGTATCCCTTGTTCTCGTCCCATCACAGGATGCAGGTGTGGAGACCCCATGCGCGGGTGAACCTTTCAGTCGGGTCACCGCCGGCGGGCCGCCATAACTGTTCAGAGCATGCAGTTTTGTGTTGTCTCACAGTATTTCAACCGGTCTTTTTTCTCTTCCAAGGGCCAGACCATGTCTGTGGAGAATCTGGGGAAGACCACCTTTGAAAATCAAAGAAAAGTCGAAAGAAAAACTGAAAAAAATCATCAGTGGTGTTGTTTGTGTCGGCTGGCCGCCGATGAACCGCCATTGCCACTAACACGCTAAACCCACAGCGGACTGCTCCACAATGGTGTAGACCGTGTAAAAAAGACCAAAGGCGGAGTTTAGCCCGTCGGTCAATCGGCGTGCAACCGCCGTACGAGGCTCGTATGGACGTGTAGAAGATGGCGGGAAGACATGAACGATGGAGAAGAAGGAAATAATGAAGGATATAAATATTAAACTATGGTAGTGCAGTAGCATCTAGTAGCGGCCGTGTCGTATGTACTATTAATATGCAGTCTATGCCGCGTTCAAACTCAAAATGAGATCAAAAAGGTGAAAGGTCGAAAAGTCAAAAATCCGCCAACAATATGCAAAAAATGCCCGACAAAGGAAAACACCAAAAAATGAATGAAAATCAATACCAAGTCTCTCCCTCCCTCACAGACCCGGTGCTTTGGTCGGCTGGCAGACACAACCCTGCCCCTGAATGCTTGTGACAGGCGGGGCGGCGCACGTGTCGGCGGTCGTCCAAGGCGCGTCTGCGCTTTGACCCCTCCCGCCACCATTGGCACTATTGCTTTCCTTGCCAGAAGCAGAAGCAGAGGCAGAACCAGAGGCAGATTCTGCACGCACCAGCACCGAGATGACCTGGCCGGTCGACAGCTCAAAGGGGCGGTGGCCCAGGACGCGCAGCAGGCTGGTGATGGCGCCGCTGTGGCTCGTGAAGCTGACCCAGGTGCTGCTGTCCGTCTCAAAAACGTCGTCGAGCAGCTGCTGGCTGCGCGCGTCGTGGGCGGCCGGCGGCTCGTCGGTGGTGCCTGTCCACAGGGGATCGTGCTCGACGAAGCCGGCCTCAAAGACAAACGAGGGGAACGCGCCCTGCAGGCTCGTCTTGGTGGAGCGGCGGTCGCAGGTGTGCGTGCTGACGTCCTCCCGCAGCTTCTCCTTGATGGTCGGCTTGAAGGGCGACTCGGCCGGCAGAGACAGGCCGCCGAACGTGAGCTGGGCCGTCTGCAGGCACCGCGTCAGCGGGCTCACATAGTAGCGCTGCGGCGCGGGCTGCTTCTGGTTCTGCAGCTGGGCGGCCCAGACGTCGTGGGCGCGCGTCGCCTGAGCAGCGCCGACGGGCGTCAGGTGCGCATCGTTCCAGATGATGGGCGTGGCTGCTGTCGTGTCGTTGGCATTGCCGTCTTGCTGTGCCCAGTAGCAGTTCCACGCCGGTGTTCCATAGAACGATTCGGCAACGTTGTGGTCGCCCTCGCCGTGGCGGCCCATGAACAGCACCTTGTAAATGGCGCCCGAGCCCGTCTCGACCGCGGCGGCGTTCAGGTCCTCGACGTACCGCGCAAAGCGCTGCCACTGTGTCTCGCGGTCGCTGTCGCTGCCGCCATTGCCGTCGGTCGGGTAGGCGCGGTCAATGAGACCAAAGTTGGTCGTCGCGTAGTCGAACCCGTCGGCGCGGGTGCTCGATTCACTCTGTAAGAAGACGCCCTTGACGACCGAGTACTTGTAACTGTTTGCTGCTGCTCCTGATCCCGACGACGACGACTGTGCCCACGATGCCATAATGTCTGGCTGCGGCCAACCAGACATTGACCGGGAAAGGGCCAGGATCGTCGCAACCGCCGCCAAGAGGACAATGACCCGGCGAAGGGGGAAAGAGAGGACCATTGGAGATAAGAGTGTGGTTCAGACAGACGGACGGGATGGGACGGGACGGGTTGGAGATTGTCGAGATTGTCGATCAAAGAACGAAGAAACGAAAAGAAAAGGAAGTGAAGGGAAAAGGGAAGGAAAAGAAAGGGAATGGCGGTGCGATGTGCTGGTGATGTGCTGAAGATCACAATAGGTGGAGTTGCCCAAAAGTGGTGGAGAATTCAGAGGTCTAGACAAAAGGTTGAAAAAGAGCTGACGACAAAATCACGAAATCCAGAACCCAAAATCTCCAAAATCTAGAAAACTTGGCAATGGGAAAGTAAGATGCTGATGGGTAGGAGCCGGCAGGTGCGGCAGACGGGAGGCAAGACAAGGTAGGAACGGCAGGAGCAACTGAGTGGTGGGCGCTGACATGTGCGTGACAGGACTCCAGACTGACTGACAGGTGGGAAGGAAGGAGGAGTCGAGAGGTGGGAGGAAGGAATGGGAAGGAGCAACCATCGATCCAAGCGAGCCAAGCAATACAAAGGAAGCAACACAACGTGGGAATGCGCGGGAAATCGTGGGAAAGCGTGGCAAGAGCGTCAGAACGCGTGGGAAAGAGCCCCAAAGATAGGCCAGAAATGGCCTAGAAGAGACCTAAAAGGGCCTAAAGTGACCTAACGAGACCTAAAAGGATTTAGGCACTCTCAGCAACACCTAAAACGCCATTTGGGTGCCCTCGAAAACGGGGAACAGGGGCGGATGGAGCACTGGAAAACGTGTGAAATGGTGCGGAAAATGGCAAAACAAGGAAGATAAACGTGTGAAATCGTGTCGCTTCGTGTCGCAACAGTGGATCTTTGGTCTTCGCTTTGATCGCCAGCTTTAATTCGTCTCCTCATCTCCGGCAGTTTTATTGGCTACGAAAAGGGCATAAAGGGGCTCGAATGCAGCTTAATGGAGTTTTTAAGGGGTTTAGGGGGCGATGGCAAGCGAGTGATAGGCAGTACAGGTCGAGAATAGGAAAATAGAGGGGCCTTTGGGGCAATAGAGCAGCGACGAGGCCGGCTCTAGAACAAATGAAGCAAAACGAAAGAACGAGGAAGAGATAGATCAGAAATAGAGGCAAAATAAGGAGAAACAGGGCTTTTTGACGAGAACCAGAGTGGGCATGGACCAGGATCTGGGCTGGCAAATGCCAAATGCCAAATGTCGCCAATGCCAATTCCGCCCAGAGTTCGCTTCAATTGCCTACTGTGTAATACTAATTCTTCAGCACAGGCCAGCACTTCCAGAATAGGCTACGAGTACGAGGCCGGTACAAGAACTACAGCCGGTGGGTCGCAGTCGGTTCGCCGCCGATGGACCGCTCCTGCGTCCTCTTTTGGGTTCCTTTCAAGGTCCCTAAAGTTCTCTCTCTGTCGGTTTGGTGTCCGTCTCCCCTCCACTTACACCACTCACCCCGCTACAGCTTTAGTGCTTCCGCGGTACGTCGGCGTAGAGCCGCCCGGAGTTGAGAGACCAGAGGCAAACACGGGATGCATCACAGAATGACGACTGCGGAGAAGCCTGCGGAGTAAATAAGTTTTCTGCGGATGAAGAGAGTAATGAGAAAACGTATTCCTCAGAATTAGCTCTTGGCCTATATATGAAGAAAAAACCGTTGATCAGAAATACTGGCGCCCGCCGGAGAACTTTCATCCCGCGATCTGACTTGCATCGTCAGCATCTCACGACCCGACAGATATCCGTACATAAAACCCTCGTATGCATCCGTCGGCAACATAGCCCATTCGACAGTGGCGTAAACGATTCGCCTCTTAACGTCCTACTTACATCTGGATTCACTTGGAACATCACCACGATCCAGCAACCTCTCAGAATGGCCTCACGAAACGGCAAGGTCCTGTCTCTGGACAACTTTTCCGCGCCCAGAACACTCCAGGTGCGCAATGGTCCGGCCATCAACGGCTTCGTTTCGACACATGGCGTGGCCAACTACCTCAACATTCCCTATGCCCATATCCCGGCACGCTTTCGGACGGCCAAACGCATCGACTTGGCGGACTTGCCAGCAGACAGCGAGCTCGATGCCACAAAATATGGCCCTCGCTGCCCACAGCCGCCAGACGACATCCATATCCTGATGTCACACATGTTTGAGCAGCTGCCTATGGCCCAGTACACCGAGGAGTTTTCTTGTCTCGATGTCAACATTTACACGCCAAAGGACGTCCCAGAAGGCACGACTCTGCCAGTCTTTGCATGGATACACGGCGGTGCATTCCGTGCCGGCGACAACACGACCGAGTTTGATGGAAACCACTTGGTGGCTCGCTCTGTCGCCCTCGGTCAACCCATTATTGTTGTCACGATCAACTACCGCCTCGGCATCTTTGGCTTTACCACATCAAAGGAGATCGATGAGGAAGCACTGGCAGCCGGTGAAACATCGCCCATCCGCAGCCAGGGCACAAACGACCAGAAGCTGGCCCTGCAATGGATCCAGTCCAACATTGGCCTCTTTGGAGGTGATCCTGCCAGAGTGACCGTCGGCGGCGAGAGTGCCGGTGCCATGTCTGTTCGCTACCTCTTGCGCTGCCGGACCGACAAGCCGCTCTTTTCACGCGCGCTCGTCTGTTCGGCACCGGACGCTGGATCCATGCTTCGTCAGGCGAGCAGCGGCCAAGCCCAGTTTGATGCGCTCGTGGCAGCGGCCGGGATCTCGGAGAAGGCGCCCTACCAGGTCAAGCTGGCCGCCCTCCGGAGCTACAGTGCCGACCAGCTCATCGGCATGTTGCCGCCGGAAATGTTCAAGGGTCTGCCCACGCCGTTTATTGATCCCTCGTGGTTTGACGACGATGGCGACAAGCAGCTTGAGGACAATGCTCTCCCACCCTCCGACTACTGGTCCCGTCTGCCGTCGTGGTGCCCAGAGGTCATTGTCGGCTGCACCAAGGACGAGTCAGCCCTCTTTATCGGCCGGCCAGAGTGCGTCGCCTGGACGGAAGACGAGGCAAAGGCAATGCTGGCCAATGTTGTCTCCAAAGACCCAGCCAGGCCCAATATGCCGCTCGTCAACGCCATCTGGAACTCGCCCTCGATCCAGGCTGCATCGACGCCCTTTGGCCGTGTCGTAGCTTTGGGTACACACCTCTTTAGCGGCGGACCTACGCATGCTTTTGCAGCTGCTGTCAATCGCCAATGCCCCGACCACAGAGTCTACATGTACTCGATCGGTCTGGTTGATCCGTTCCCGGGAACGGCCAATGATGGAACACTCCTCAACAAGGACGACAAGCCAGGCCCCCTCTCTGGCTTTGCATGGCACTCCTTTGGCAATGCCATCATGTTCAACCAGCCCGCCTGCCAAAAGGACGCCGAGCTGGGCCAGACGACCGACAAGGTCACGGCAGCTCACATCAGCCTCATCAACGGGAACGGTGGTAGCACGGCCGACTGGGAGCCCTTTGGCATTGCCGGGAAGCGCATGAGCTGGAATGGCAGCAAGAGCGCCATGGTGGAGGTGGGACTGACAGCCTCTGATCCAGTGCATGAACACTTGAAGACGGCTGGGGATGAGGCAGTCCTAAAAGACTATGAAGACTTCATCCAAGACCAGGCGAGAGCCCTCAAGCTGTTGGGTTAACATGGAGCGAGGAGAAAATGAAAATGAAAATGAGGAATTCAAAAAAAAAAAAAAAAAAAAAAAAAAAAAAAATTCGTCAACAATTTCTACAGAAATAACTACCGCAGTTGCACAGCATGACGTATCGGCACTTTCGTCTATCCCCCCTCCTACTGAATTTCCGCCGTCTACCCCGACGTGAGGCGTGCGGAGAACTGTTGTGCAAAGTGGTGTTGGTGGGTGTTTGAGCTAGTTTGCGGATCGTGGCGTGGCGCCTCTTCTCCGCAAGTTGATTTCCTGAGCCAGGAAAAGCATTAGCAGGGAAAGCGAGGGACCTCACCACAAGTAGAATATAAATTAAAGGCAAGGAACATGTCAATGAAAAGGAAGCCGGAGGATACAATAGTTTTAAAATCAAATACAGAAAAACACCCCAAACTTTGATTTCTCAAACCTCGATTTCCCATCACCACTTTCCGCCTACCTCACCATCTTCTTTCGCCAACTCCTCCCACTTCCATATCTCCAATCCCCACAATGGCCGCCCCCAACTTTAACCTCCAGGGCAAGGTTGTCGTCGTCACCGGCGGTTCTGGTGGCATTGGCCTGGCCACGGCCGAGTTTCTGCTTGCCCAGGGCGCCAACGTCTCCATTGCCGATTTCTCGGCCAAGGGCATCGAGACCGCCACCGCCCAAATCGAGGCTGCCAACTACCCGGGCAAGCTGCACACCAAGCTGGTCGACGTCCGCGTGCCGGCCGAGGTCGACGCCTGGATCGCCGATGTTGTCAAGACGTTTGGTGCCAAGCTCGACGGCGCCATCAACCTCGCCGGCGTCATTCCCAAGGTGATCAATGTCGAGCGCGTCGAGGACTTGAACGACCCCGACTGGCAGTTTGTCATGGATGTCAACCTCAACGGCGTCATGCACTCCATGCGCGCCCAGCTCCGCGAGATGAACGAGTACGGCAGCGTCATCAACGCCAGCAGCGTCTGCGGCGTCATTGGCTTCGCCAAGAACTCGGCCTACACCGCCACCAAGCACGCCGTCGTCGGCCTGACCCGCTCGGCCGCCAAGGAGGTCGGCGACCGCAACATCCGCGTCAACGCCATTGCCCCCGGCCTGATCAACACGGCCATGGTCGCCGAGGCCGACCGCAAGGCCAAGAAGGACGCCGAAGGCAAAACGAACGCCGACGAAGGCACGGCCGTCAAGTCGTGCATCAAGCGGCTGGGCAAGCCCGAGGAGGTGGCGGCCCTGTGTGCATGGCTGCTGTGCGACTACAGTCGCTACATTACCGGCACTGTCCAGGTCATCGATGGTGGTTACACTTGTTAGACGGGGGGGAAAAAGTAGATTAATCATTATGCAGCATTTTATTTCATGACTCTATTTTCAAAACAATTTGCAATTTGCTTAAACAGTCTTTATGGATTTATTTTCGTCTTTGTTATTGTTACTGTTCGTATTCCCCCCTTTTTTCCTAATTTTTTTTCTTGCAAGTGGTCCATCACAAAACGTCTCAAATAATAGACGTCTCAAATAATAGCTGGACTCGTTTTCAAAGATTAATACAAGCGCTGCAGCGAATACTTGTTCCGAAATATCTCATGGACTTGAAAAATCAATTCTGCGGCATATCTCCATGACTCGTTACCCTGTCAGTCTGCGTATGCAGGCTAGCTGGGCAGTTCCTGACCAAAATGCACCCCAAATGCACACTGGGTCATGATGGCGCCGATACAACCACCAAAACTGCCCCTGGAAAACTAACTCCCCGCAATTACGGACTACCGACCGGGGAATAAACACCAGGCCACGGCACTAAATTTAAATACTTTTAAATGCAATGAATCATGTTGATCACCATACTTTTAGCATACACTGGATTCAACGATTTCCACAAAACCAACTTTCGAAACAGCTACCGGAAATCTGGATGTTGGATATCATGAGATTGTCATTTCATTACGTCTGTTATGTACAAAATTAAGAATACAAGATGGGTTTTGTCCAACATGCTTTATGGCCACAGCCAGCGACCTGCTCGACGCTCGGCCGAGATGGGAATGTTGTCGCCATCGTCGTCTTCAGGATTTCCAGTGTCATTTTCAACGTTTTGCCCTTCGGCGGAGACAGCCGCTGACACTTTGGGCCCTGACGTCTTGGGCTCCACTGGAGACCGACTGGATGTCATGACATCTGGCATGGGTGTGTCTTTGCCAGTCGACGAGCTGTTTTGTTGACCGTTCGCCTGGCTGGCATTGCCGCCAGAGTTGTTGGCATTGTTGCTTCCGTCGTTGGTCGCCGTTGTCTGGCCCGACGACAAATCACCGAGGCCGCCGTGCATCAAGAGGTTCTCGAAAAAGGCAAAGTCGACGCCTTGCAGGGTCCAGTCGTCGGCCGACCCGCCACCGCCATTGTTGCTTCCGTCTGTGGCGACACTTGATGGCATGAAAGTGCCACTGGGAGTCGTCGACGGGATTGTGGGCGTGCTGGCACTGTCGCCCAGGTTGTTGTTGGTGTAGAACATGTAGTTGCTTGCCTGGGGATCACTGTTGGGCAGGAACAGGAGAGGTGGCTGAGCTCCCGTGCTACCCAGAGGACCGACACTGGACCAGCTGGGGACCATGGCCAGACCTGTCAGAGGATTGACAACAGGCGTCTCGCCGGCAGAGAAGTTGGGATAGGTGGCAATGAGGTCGTTGTTGAAGTTGGCGTTGGGTGCAACGCCGGGCAACAAAGAATCCAAGGAGTTGAGCTGCGGGTTGTTCTGGAGGAATGGCGACTGTTGTTGCTGCTGCATCTGGAACTGTTGTTGAAATTGTTGCTGCTGTTGCTGCTGCCGCTCCTGCTGCTGTTGGCGTTCCTGTTCCTGCCGTTGCTTCTCTTGCTCCTGCTGCTGCTGAATTTCCTGTTGCATCTGCTGCTCTTGCTGCATCCGCTGATTGGCCTGGTTCCCTGCAATGACACAGGTGATACCGTCGGCTGGTTTTTGGACTGGAGTGCTGTTCTTAGCCTCAGACGACAGGACCAGAGAGCACTCGTTGCCATTCACTCTGAGAATGCCCTCCTTGTTGATGCGGATGGTACCGAGGAAAGGCACCCAGACCCGGAGATCTTCAGGAGCATCCTTGGCCCGAGCCTCGAGGGTTGCCTGGGCATCCTGGCAGCCCAGAGATGCAGCCACAGCCAGCGAGGCATCTAACTCCACGTCCAGCATGCGTCTGAGGAAGGCAGCACTCTTGGCCGACAGTGCATCGTCTTCGTTGAGGCGCGCCATCTCGTCCATGCTCTCGAGCACACGCTCCATCATTCCGCGGTCACTCAGACGCTGGTGGGCCAAGAAGTCGTTGGCCACAATCTGGTTCTGCTGCTGCTCGTTGCGGTGGCTGTCGAGATGCGCCAGACACAGGGTCATGCTGGCCAACAAGGCAAAGAAGTCAATGCAGCGGCAGAAGAAAGTGACTTGCTTGAAGCTGCGCAGAGACAAGAAGCGCGTCAAGACTTCACGGCTGGCACTGACGCAGGTGATCTTGCTGTAAGCGTACTTGTCGACACTACCGGCGCTGCCGCCCATGCCGCACATGTTCGTGGCGGCAGCATTGGCGGCCGAATTGCCGTTGGGAAGAGAGAAGCCGGGAGGGACCGTGGTGGGAATTGCCTCTTTGTTCCCACGGAGGAGGTGTGCCGTTGGTCGGTCCAAGGTGGCAGCTGCTGCTGTTTCATCTGTGACGGTACCCGAGGTGGAGGCTCTTGCGGCCTCGGCAGCCATGGCGGCTGTTTCTTCTGCCACGGCAAGGGCCGCCGATTTTGCTGTCGTGTCGGTGCCCCGGCGAAGCATGTATGGTAGGTGCAACTGGGTCAGCAAGTGGTAGTGGAACAGTTGGTCAACCAGGCGCTGGGTCTGCATGAAGACAGCGGTGCCATCGCCATCCCACTCATTGATCTGGGGCGTGAGCCACCACTGTGCGGGCATGTTCCGAGAGGCACGCTGCAGGGCCAAATCAATGGCCTGGGTAGACAATACATTTGTAACGTCACTGTAGCCATCGTCGACATCACAGTCATTCATGCCTCCACAGCCCTTTCCTTCGTCATCCTCGCCGCGCCAGGCCTCGTTGCGCTCGATAATGCGGCCAACGATGACGGCATGAGCTTCTTCGATGCGTCTCAAGTCTTTGTAGAGAGAAATAAAAGAGGCAGTGCCGGCTTCATCACCCTCGAGGTTTGGTGGAATGGGTGGTAGCGGGATGTCGAACTGTTTTTGAGGGTTGTTGGATGACAACGCTTTGAGAGAGCCTTTACCGTATGCTGGGTGAAGGACGGCCGGGTCACCAGGTGCACCTTGCGGAAGACCCAGCATCAGAGACAGGTAGCGGTCGGCGTAGACAATTCGGAACCAAAGACACTGGGGCACAATGGGCTGCTGGGTTCCAGGATCAATGGACTTGATTGTGGCCGCCGGGAAGCCTCTCTGCAAGCCCATCAACTGGCCCATGGTCATGGCACGACGAAAGGCCAGCCATGCCCGTCTCAGATTGCCCTGGTTGGATTGGATGACGCCTTGCATGACAAGGCACTGGACACCCTCAAGCGAGCCGATCAGGCTGTCATTGCCTGTGACAACAGTGTTTGTGGCGCAGACAGCCCGCTGCATCAGTTCACGATGAGGCACACGAAGCTTGCGCAGGGCTGGGTCGAACCGAGGGTGAAGATGCTGCAAGAATGAGGCAAGCATAAGGAGCTTCTGGGCAACGAGCACAAGATGAGAGCCCAAGGGAGGCAAGAACAAGACGGTGCTGGCTGACTCGCGGCTGACGGGCGGTGTTTGGGCAGCAAGGACAGCCGAGAAGGGGGTGTACACGAGGACCTTGTGGAGGCTGGACCGCACAGGCGTGGCCAAGGCATCGAGAATCAGCGCCAGGTCTTCGGGAGACGGCCAGGCGGCGGCAAGAGTGTTGTATCGACGGACGTATTCGTCGTGCATGTGGCTTGCCACCTGGATGGCTCGATTTGTTGTTGTGTTGGGAGCATCGTTGTTGGGGTTGTTCATGTGTCGTGGTGGGCATACGCCATGCTGGTTTGAAGCACCAGTACGGTCACCGCCAGCCTTGGATGCGATGGTCGGCTGAGAGTCTGCTTCACCACCTTCAGCTGCATCCCCTTCTGAAAGAGCAGCACCAGCTTGGCTGCCGCTTCCAACACGAGTTGCTGTTGTGCTTGTCGTTGATGCTGGTGTGGCTGGGCCGGCAACTTTTGGCAGTACGGCACCAGGCTGTTCTTCATCGCCCATGCCGGTTCCTCGCTCGTGGCCAAACCAGGTCGTATAAGTTGTTGGCCTTGCACGTTGCTCTTCAGCCTCTGTTGGTGTCGTCATTCCCGTCTGAGAGACGGCGATGTAAGATTCCCGTATGCTGACCATTGTCTCCGGCTGTGGCAGGCGTACATCGAGGTCACGGCTCTGGACAGCGGGCGGTTCATGCCGCATGGGCCCAAGAGAGTCCGGGCCGCCTTCCTCACGATCTGAAAGATCATCCGTGGCATCAATCTGCCGCCGATTTTGTCTTGACGCTGATGCATTTGGCCTAGACCGTTCCGAGGTTGGCGAGTTGGCGGACGTCGTTGACGTCGGTGTGGATAGTGAGCCATGGCTGGGGCCGCGGCCTGTGCTGTTCTTGATGGCCTGGTACTGTTGTCTCCGGCGTTCATCTTGCTGCTGCTGTTGCTGCTGGTTCTTCACGAGCATCTCTACCAGTGCTTCCATACGGCCCAGCCGGTCGTCGACATGCCGGCTGTGGTTGGCGGCGGCAGACAACGCCGTCGTCTCGGGCAGGTCCTGGCTCACACAGGGCGTGCCTCGCCGACGGCAGCCATCACAAACGAGGCCAGCAAAGGACTCGCTGTCACCAATCTCGTCGGGGTCGAGGGGTGTGCCATCGGGTGCCGAGAACGTACACCGGATCTTCTTGCGCTTGCAGGCCCAGCAGCTGTGCGTGCCCTTGCGAATCTTGCGGCGCTTGGTGGCATGTGTTGCTGGCGGAGAGTCGGTGGCTGTGGGAGGAGGTGAACCGGTGATTGACCCCGCGGCCGATGCAGCTGTTGATGTAGATGCTTGGTGGCTCTTGCCTGTCTGAGCAGCCGCGACAGGGCTCTGGTCCGAGGAAAGAGCGCGACGCGGCGGCATTGTGAGAGGATAAAGAGGGAAGGTACGATGAGATGTAGTTCAAAGACGAGGCTGAGAAAGTGTGGCTAGTGTGTACAACACGGTATTCGGACAGAAAGATGGCCGGCGTCCCGTACTGGCTCTTCGTGCAATTGGAAATCTCTCCGGAGGACGAGAATGAAGCTTCATGAAATGAGTTCTGCCATGCTCTCGGCGGACGATGATAAACGTCAAAGGAAGTGAGAAATACGAGATAAAAAGAGAAACAGAAACGTAAATCTGGAATCTGGAATTGAATTGGACTACAGCAGTGTAAAAAAGAGACAAAAAGAAAGCAACAAGGGTGCAAATGGCCCAAGGGATCCTTCTGTTCGAGGCATTGCATTGCATTGAATTGCGACACACTTACACGCATCTGACGCCCTACAGATGGCAGCAGCTGATTTTTGGTGAGAAGGATCGTTCTTTCCGCCGAGCGCGGCGGAACAAAGGGCTTGGTCTTCTTACCAAAACAGGTAATTATGGAGAAACGGACAGTCATCCGCCCGAATCTTTGTCATCTGGGTTCTTTGGTGCGTGGCCACTGGCGGCCAGTGGAGGTGCCCAGCCGTAAATAGCCCTCTGGTAGTTACCAAATAGCGTGCCATCCCGGCGCCAAAACAGTGGGTGGTGCCAACCTGAAGAAATCCTCCGTTGTCTTTGCCGTCATCCTGCCGTATTAAAAACGGTGAAACGGTGAAAGGGGAAAAAAAAGATCTGGATCTTCTTTCCCAAGAGCCATCTTATCTTGCATGCGGCCCCCTTTTGATTTTCTGGGTCGGCCCATTGACTTTCTTGGCTATGGGACGCAAGGGTTCGAACATGTGAATTGCCTGGGGGCCTGAGCCACAAAGATTTGCACGCTCTGTTCACACAATTTACATCTCTATCTGCTCGTCTCTCATCCGATCCCACGCTTGGGCACAGGACCCGAAACAGTCATTCACCGAACCACGTTTCTTTTTTGCTTCAAGAATGTGGCTGCCTCTCAGTATTTGTAGAGGAAAGGCTCCGGAACATATCTTCTATCCCGCCAAAATGTCTGTTCGCCCGTAAAATCGTGAATGGGCGCGTCAGCCGGCTCGACTATCGCAAACATCAATGGCCCGTAGTCCGAAAACTTGCTCGCTAGCAGCCCATCCGGCACGACGCCGGTCTGAAATAACAAAGATACTACAGAGTGTCAAACGTCAAAACGGAGAAGAGGCCTGTGTCATGACTTTCGTATGCGTTATGCTCGGGATCCTCATCTCGCGCTTGTCCTGTCACTTGTGTGTCTTTTCTGTCTTTGGCATGGTATGATGTCGAAACCGGGACTCTCCTTGACCGTGTTCGCGACAGGAAGATTGGAAAATGAAACGCGAAGTCACGTGCACGCGTTTACACCTCATGTTGAATATACGTCCGTAGGCTTCGGCGGTCGGACGGTGACTTACGAAATGATGTGATAATATGATCAAATATTTCAAGAATACCACAGAAAATTATGTATACGGTTCACAGAACTCTCCGGATAGCGGAGAGGGAACATGGCCGCACACTGCCGATATCGTGAATTTATTGTCGGTGCTGACAGAAGTCGGGACAACTTTTGGCGTGATGAGATTCCGAGGAAAATATGAAACGTAATTCTGCTCAATACGGCTACGAGGACAACGATTGTGTCGAAACGGCGATTCTTTCGATAAAATGGTGGCTTTTGTCGATGTTGAATTTGGCAAAGCCCGGAGCACGAGCAGAAGCCGGGATATACTCGTATGCTTCACGTCACCCGGGTTCTGCTGTGATACACGACATGATGCAAATAAAAAACGACAGGCATTGCTTAGACTTCAACCAAGTAAACAATATAATCAAAATGGATAGAAATTGGCCTTCGTGCGTGGGCTGTAGTAATAGGCCACCTCGAATAAATCTACATTGAAGTCGGAGGCCAAGCACGAAACGGTTACCAATCAACAGGATCATCAAGAAACATGATTATGTCGTGGCGGACGAACTTAATTTGCCCGATATATTCTTGTGTTCAAACGTGACTTCAACTTTGTCTATTGCTTGCATTATATTACGATACGGACAATAACAAGGATCCGTCGAGGAAAAGGCATATCATGAAGGAAAAATTGTCAACAAACGATGCATAGTAATTATGTGGCACAGCACGTGCATGTACGACAAACAATGCTGCCATGTGCTCTATTTTATGCATGTACAGCATCAACTATAATCTGTGCTCTTCAACATTACATCTTCATTCAGTTGCGAAGAAGTAGAGTGGACAATCTTAATTAACGTGTCTGCCAGAAGGTGATTCTCGCGAACCATCACCCGCAACGGCCGCAGTTAGAGAAACTCAAAACGTTCACGTCAACAGCTGAATCCTTCGATTAGAAAATACGAAAGGCAAAGTCAGCAATTGGACCAACTTTTTGTAATTTGGTAGGGCGAATACCCTGTAAAAATGCAAGTCCTACGTAAGCTGATATACGGGCGTCGAAATGAATCATAATTGGCCTGCCAGCATCTGCCAGAAAATTGAGTGTGATAGACTGTTAGTGCAAACGACTGTTGTGGGTTGTGGAACGTGGGCCAATAGCAGCGGTCCGATGGCTATGGTCCGTCAGATGCAGATGTGCAGCAGCTCCATAGCTTGCGGTCCGTTTCAGGTTATCCTTTTGCTGGCGTGGATTGTCTTTCTTTATTTTTGTCTTTTTTGTGTTCCCAGCTTCACACGGCACAAAATAGGCCTGCCGTGTTTCCTCGTTGTCTCGCCCATACTTGCCTAATTTGCCCTTATTTTATGTCGACCAACAGTCTGTTTACTATTTGCATCTCACCGTTTTGTTATCCCCTTACGACATATTTCCTTTTTCCGTTCTCACTCTTTGCATCCTTACGGGGCCATTGCGACTCTGGCTCCTGGAATGCAACTCTGCTCCGTTTTTGTGCTTCTGTGATACGTGTCGATGTGCCGTTTTCCTTTTTCCTGGCCTTTTCCTGTGATTTTTCGTCTTTGATTTGTGTTTTTGCTGTCCTAGATCCTTCTTATCGACTGCGCCTTACATAAACGTCGATCGTCTGATACGCGCATTTTTGGGTGGATGACGTTTCAAACGCTTTGAACCTTCCGCCGTGCTCTCGGCGGACCGGTGTTAGTGCCAGTTTCTGTCCCCAGCACGGGCTACGTATTGCCCTTTTGGGAACCATTTTTCAGTGGCCCTTCTGGACCCTCTTGGCCTTCAGCCGCGCAGACGGACGTACCGCGCCTTGCGTGCGTGTTGCGTTCTCTAATCTCCAGTATCGGCTTACCAAACTCCAGAGCCTTAACTCCACCTCAAGCCTTTTCCACCAAATTTTCAATGACTTTTCGACTTTTTTGACTGTAATATGTCCTCCCGTTTACTGAATTCTTTTTCTTTCACTCCCGTCTTTTTACATGCCGCCAAGAGTTAACTCTAAATTGTGTGCCGGAAGGCTGCTTGCATGTTCCGTTTTATTTTATTTTTCTTCTTTTCATTTTTCTCTCGACGTCGTAACTCAATTGAACAAATCCTTCGTGTGCTTCATAGCCACATGTGCTGTTCTTCTGCTCGCTCTCGCGTCCTTTTTTCACGTTTCTCCCCTTTCTGACAAATGCCCCCACTGTATCAGCAGCAAAAGAACAAAATCTCAGTCATACGCGGCCCAACATCGTTCCTTCTTTTCTCTTTTGTTCCCAATCCTTTCCCTGTTTTCCCCTTTCACAGCCCGTTTGCACCCCCGTTCCAATCCCCGGCTCTGCCCTACGAGGCCCCATAGTTCTCCATAGTCTTTTTAGTCCCATAGTCTTTTTTTCTTCCTTTCTCTCCCACGGACTGCCCGTGGTGTCGGCGGAGGTAAGACCTAGCAGCAAGAAACTGCACCAATTGGCCAACGGAGCCAAAGTTAATTGCTGCGAATTGCGAACAAAAGAATAAGAAAGACGAAAAAGTGAAAGTGAACAGGGACAGCATTAATAATTTAACGCCGTGTAAAGCAAAAAAATCGATACGGCACGATTCATGATTGGATCCGCATACTAGCCTGCCGGTTGACTGTACCTCTGTTTTTTGTATTCATTATGACGGGCTTCCTTTTCCACTGGAGTGAGCATGTTTCTCGTTTTGCCCTCCCGTTTGTCTACCTTCTCTTTTTCTCTGCATTTTCGTATCTCCTTGCGTGGCCGTTTCGAGTATTTACGACCGTTTCCCGGTTCCCGTTTTGCGTCTGACCTTAACCCCAAGTGCTGACGGCAGACCACACTACCCCGTACATGATTGCTTATTTTCCTCTGCCAAGTGAGCCAAGTTTTGCATTTTGGTGCTTGTCAGTGTCTTGTCAGCCTCTTGTTGAACTTGTCTTCCTTCTTGTTCATCTCCCCAGGCCGAGTCGGAGCCCGGAACGTAGTTGGAACCGGACGACTGCCCAAAGCGTGCTCCGTAAGCGTGAACGGTCGATCCTTTACAAGACTTTCTTTTTATTTCTACCTCCGTATTTCTTTCATGTTCCTATCTTTTCTTTGACCCTTTCAGCCTGGGCTCGAGTTATACCGACCGGGTCCCTAGCCCATTGTTTGCTTTTGGCTACCGTTTTGACCCTGTCGTGAAAGTTGAAAGAAAAAAAGAAAAAAAAGAAAATGTTAAAACGGGAGGAAGAAAAACGTGAGAATGAGATCCACATTGCGATCCGTTTGTCTATATGGAGAGTGCCGTGTAAGAAGAAGGAAAAAAAGGACCCCAGCGTGTATATAATAACACGATGCAAGCCACCGACACGTTCCGTCCCATCCCGTCCTTTCTCTCTTCTCTTTTCATTCCTCTCTTTAATAACCAATCCGACAGATCAAGTAGTCTGCTGGCCATACTGCTTGCCAACACTACGACATAATATTCTGACTTGACATTTGTTTGTCAACATCAACACCAACCCCTGACAAATTTAATCGATCACCACCACTACCGACCTCAACATGAGTGGCGATAGCACGCGTGTGCCGACGCCGGCCGGCACCCTGACGGACCAGGAAAACAACACCGTCGCCAACAGCCACCTCAACGTCAACAAGGAGGACCAGGTCGGCGGCGAGACGACCGACTACGACGAGAAGAAGGAGTCTGGCGCCGATGCCACCAGCATTGACGTCGAGAAGACTGATGCCGCTGCTGACAAGGCTCCGGCCACCAAGGACGGCGTTGCTGTCGACGAGAACGGCGATGCCTACCCGACAGGCAGCAAGCTGATCTTTATTGTCGTGGCCCTGGTGCTGACGACGCTGCTGATTGCCATGGACATGACGATTGTGGCCACGGAGATTCCCAAGATCACGGACGAGTTCCACGGTCTGGACAAGGTCTCGTGGTACGGCGCGGCGTATTTCATGTGCGTTGGTGGCTCGCAGTCGACGTGGGGCAAGATGTTCAAGTACTTCCCGCTCAAGACGACCTTCCTTGTGGCTCTGGTCCTGTTCGAGGCCGGCAGTGCCCTGTGCGGTGCGGCCCCGAACGCGACTGCTCTGATTGTCGGCCGCGCCATTGCCGGTCTGAGCGCGTCGGGCCTCGTGTCTGGTGCTTACATTATCATTGGTTTCTCTGCTCCCCCGACGACCCGTCCTCTGCTGACGAGTATCACGGGTGCCGCCTATGGTATTGCTTCGGTTATTGCCCCCCTTATTGGTGGCGCGTTTGCCGACCACGTCACCTGGCGCTGGGCTTTCTACATTAACCTTCCTATCGGTGCCGTGTCTGGTCTGCTGTTTCTCATCTTCTTCAAGACGCCGACGGCCTCGCGTCCCAAGCCGGCCACTCTGTCCGAAAAGGTCTGGCACACGGATCCTCTCGGCGCCGCCCTGTTGATGGGCGCCATTATCTGCTTTATCCTCGGCCTCCAGTGGGGCGGTCAGACCAAGGCTTGGAGCAGCGGCTCGGTTATTGGTGTCTTGGTTGCTTTCGGCGTGATTCTCATCATTTTCGCCGGCTGGCAGGTCTTCCAGGGCGAGCGCGCCATGATGACGCCCCGCCTGCTGCGTCAGCGCTCCGTGTGGGTGTCGTCGCTCTTCTCGTTCAACTTTGCCGGTGGTTATTTCCTGATTGTGTACTTCCTGCCCGTCTACTTCCAGAGCATCGACGGCGTCAGCCCGACCAACTCGGGTGTTCGCAACCTGCCCATTATCATTGCCGTCACCATTGCCACGATCTCGTCGGGTATTCTGATGGCCAAGACCGGCCGCGTCGCAGCCATGATGACCATTGGCGGTGTCCTGGCCACCATCGCCTCGGGCCTGCTTTATACTCTCAAGGTCGGCAGCAACTCGGGCCACTGGATCGGCTTCCAGGTCCTGGCCGGCCTCGGCTACGGCTTCTCCTTCCAGCTGCCCATCATCTATGCCCAGAGCAAGACCACCGCCGACGACATGGCCGCCACCACCGCCATCGTCCTCTGCTTCCAGACCGTCGGCGGCGCCTTTTACGACTCGGCCGCCCAGTCCGCCTTTGTCAACACCATCATCAAGAAGCTCGCCGTCTACGCGCCCGACCTCAACCCCGAGATCGTCATCAACACCGGCAACACGCAGCTGCGCACCGTCTTTGCCGGCGCCCACTTGGACGGCGTGCTGGCCTCGTACATGGCCGGCATCCAGCTGGCGTTCAGCCTGTCGATTGTCGGCGCCGGCACGGCCACGCTAATCGGCCTGTGCTCGAGCTGGCGGCGCATCGGCCACAACCCGGATGCTCTTGGCGGAGCTGCTTAGGTGATGCCAGAGCATTCAAACAAATTTCCTCGGAACGAGAGTTCTGATCATCCCATCTCATGGCGTGGTCATTTCTGTTTAATACATAGTCTTGACCCGTTAGGCGTATAATCCTTCCTATATTCCCCGGCCCCTATTATACTAGAAAGGCCCACAGCATCGGTTATCGCGTCACGTCAATCATTGCGTTGTCATTTGTTTTTCTTTCTTCTCTTCTCATTTCACACTTGTTGCTCTGCTTCATATTATAGAACGTCTCATTGTATTAATTTTGTGCTATTCTGTTTTTCTTTTCTGATTTCCTGTTTCTATTATATCCATCGTATTATATCCACAGTTGACAGAATAGACTTTCCTGACGACCCCTTTTTGATAATGGTATCTTGCAAATATCGTATGAAACGATGAATGATAAACGAATGTAAGACAACATGCAAATGCACACGACACACCTAGAAGAGGTTGCCCTTGGACTGGGTGCCCTTCTCCTCCTCGACCTTCTTGAGGTTGATGTTGCGCCACAGGAACAGGCTCAGGACGGTTGGGACCATGAAGACGGCGCCGGCAATGACCATCTTGTGCATGACGGCCGCGTAGGCCTCGATGATGGCGTTGCGGATGGGGCTGCCGACGGGGTAGCTGAGCTGCGTGACGAGCGACTCGTAGATTTCGGTGGTCAGGTTCTTGGAGCCCTCGGGCAGCGCCTTGTAGATCTCCTTGGGCAGCTCGTTGGTCCAGAGCGCGCCGGCAATGGTCTCGCCGATGGAGGCGCCAATGGAACCAAAAAGACCGTAGATGGCGAGCACGACGGCGACCTGCTGGTGCGACACGGGCGCCATGACGGCCATCTGCGAGGTCATGGACAGGAAGCCGCTGCCGAAACCGTTGATGAGCTGGCCGGCAACGAGCAGGCCGGTGGTCGTGTCGGCCTGACGGAACTTGATGAGCAGACCGGTGGCGATAATCATGAGCGGCAGGCCGATGGCGCCAACCCACTTGTAGTTGCCCGTGATACTGGTGGCGGCGCCGATAAAGGGCGACAGGAACGCGGCGCCGAGCGAGAAGGCGTTAAGGATGTAGCCGGACGTCGTGATGGACTGGTTGTTGACGACCTGCAGGTACGAGCCGTAGTACGTGTCCCAGCAGAAGATCGAGGTGAACATGAAGCCGTAGACGAGCGAGCCGCCCAGGACGCCGCGGTCCGTCAGCTGGGCCCAGGGCAGGTACTGCACCGGCGCCCACATCTTCTCCCAGAGAGCAAAGGCGATCAAGCAGAAACCGCCCAGCACGAACATGGCGATAATGTAGCCCGTCTTCCAGCCGTTGGGCGCCGACGTGGCCAGCGAGAACGGCAGCAGCACCAGCGAGAAGCCGCCCGTCGACAGCAACAGGCCCATAAGGTCAAACTGCACCGTGTAGTACTTGACCGACTCCCACGGCGAGCGGTTGCTGCGCTTTTCCGGGTACACGCCCATCTTCTTGGCCTTTTGCGTCTGGTACACGAACACGGCCAGGATCGGCGCCGAAAAGCCGACAATGATAATCGCCCACGAGCCAAACGCCCAGCGGTAGTTGAGGTTGTCATAATAAAGCTCGGCCAGCTTGGAGCCGGCAAACACGGTCGCGATCGTCGGCGTCTGGTTGAAGCCGAAGATCAGCAGACGGTTCTTGAGCGTCGTCATGTCGGCGACGACAACATTCAGAATGTACAGCAAGCCCGTGTAGCCGACCCAGTACAGCGTCTGCGCCGCCGCGTATGTCTCGACGTTCTTGCAGGCCGCCTTCATGACCTGGCCGACCGTGGTCAGCAGCAGCATCACGATGAAGCCCGTGACACGGCCGTTCACATCGATAATCTTGGCAATGGTGAGGCTCGAGACGCCGCCGATAATCGTCGACACAATGCCGACGGTCGCGAGCAGGCCGTGCGCCTCAAATGACGACGTGACGTACGGCGACAGACTGCCCTGGATGTTGGACTGCATCGCCAGCACAAAGTACATAAGGTAGATCCTGCCAGTGTATTAGCAGATAATATGCACGACCGTGCCTGCTGTCTGCTCCCGGTACTACTCACAGAATGAACATCACGATGATGGTGCGCTTGGACCAGACCTGCGCAATGGCCTCGACCTGCTGCACACCCTCCTGCTTGAACGACGAGGCATCGTCCTGCACGTCCGCCTTCTCGTCGCGCGTCGCCTCGACGTCGACCTGCGCAATCGACTTTTCCGCGTCGGGCGTGCCCACCGCGGGGCTGTCGTTGATGTCGTTGACGGCCATTTTGTCGGTGTGTCGGTGATGGGGAGTCAATAAATTCGACAATTCGATGTTGGTTTGGGACGTTGGGTAAGGACAGTGGGAAGAGTAAGAAAACAAAAAGAAAGGACGGGAGGAGAGGTCGATTATGAACACCCTTGTCACTGAAGGCAGAGCTTCGCTTGCTTGGTCCGTCTTCTTCTTTTTTTTCCAAGAACAGATCGGCAACGCAGGTGAGATTATATACTTATCGCCCTTCTCGTTTTCTGGGAGTACCCTTGCCAAGGCGTCGAGACACAGAGACTGACGTCCCCGAAAAAAAAAGTCAAGAAAACTGCTATGGACGAAAAGCTTCAAAGTATTGTGGGTCTCTCTTGTAAGTGCTCCGTACTCATTATCGATTCTGGATAGTACTTCGTGGGTACGAGTATTGACGGGCCCCATCAGGCCCACGGCTACGAGGGTACATTGAAAAAGGGTGGGAGAGTAGGAAAATGCAAAAATGCACTTGCAAAAAGAGTGGTTCTTTCCACGGGTAAACCCCTGTCTGATGGTCGGCTGTTGTGGGCGTGAGCGGGTTATCAGAGATCAAAAGAATCAGTGGCGAAAAGATGCTAAGATGGAAAGATTGATAAAACAGTGGGAAAATGCGGCAGATGATTTTGGGTGATTTTGGACGATTTCGGAGTGGCCAATGTCATCCTGGTAGTTTATGTTAGTTATCCTGCCCCAATAGCTTGTGGCAGCCAAGAAAAGCATGGGACAAGTGACAAAGACGAAGACAACACGACACAAGACGACAAGGACAAGACTACAAGTTGCATGCGACAGGGCAAGCGAGATTCAATGGACGGCTACAGGATTGGACAAGGACCGTGGTGACAGGCCGGGCTGGACCAGGCTGGACCGAGTCCAGACAAGACTCGATGGAAAGAGACAACAATAAAGAAAAAGTAAAAAAACTCAAAGTCTTGGATCGACATGTTTACAACGCGGCCACAGTCGGCCAAGCAGCGGGCCACGCGCCAAATGTGGACAAAGCTCCAGTCGAGACAGGCCAGCAACGTGGGAGACGAACACTACAAGAAAAAAGTACGATAATCTGAATAAAAATTAAACAAAACTAGAATGTATCACCAGAACGTGATCGTGACACGCAGGCGCCGGACATCAAAAGACGACGTCGGAGGAATTAGGGCCTGCCTCGCGTGGACGCTCATCGGCGTCTGATTTTGGATTGTTTGTGTCCTGGTTTATGATGGTCTCGACAGAGTTTCTCCATTTTGGCAATGTTCCCATGTGTCACGTTTTTTTCCTCGCAATTTTCCACGTTGTCTTTTTCGTCAACTTGTCGTCGTTTTCTCGATTCTCACTCGTTGTCAAACGACAACCGATCAAACTTTCTCCATCGTGGCGGGTCTCGTGGCGGCTTCGTTCGAGGCTTTTTAAGAGTTTTGAAGGTTTGGAGGGGACCCTCTGGAAAAAATACCACGAAATCTCGAAATCTTGGGGTCCCGATAGTCACATGGCGATAGGATCTAGATAGCATATGGGGTTTTTCAGATCTTTTTACCTTTATTTGACGTTTTCCCATTTTCCCCCTCGATTTGCACGGATTTTCTTCCCCTTTTTCTCTCACTTCTCCCACCAAAACGAACCAAAACGAACCAAAATACGCCAGAATGCACCAAGACGCACCTAAAATCACTCCCGGGTCGACCCCCATGCTTCTCCCACCCTCTTTTCCCTCTTCTTTTCGTGAATGCCCGCAAAAACCGGAGATGGCGTGGGATAGCACGTCGAAAAAGTGGACGCGGTGGACGATGTGGACTGCTGTTTTGTGATTCTGGGTGGCCGTTTGGTGGTTCCTGTTGTTCTTGTGGTTGCAAGTGGTCCGTTGTGGCCTCTCACTGGGCTGGCTCGACCAGGTTCTTGGCGCCAGAATACTACCCAAGGGCTGCCGATCCGACCCTTTTCTGTTCTTTTTGTTCTTTTCTTTATTTCTCTCTTGTATTTTGTTTCCTTCCCATCCAGCGCCCCCTGTCTGGCTCTCTGTAGCGCTGATTTCTGTGTAATTTTTGCCGTGGGCAAAGAGTGGCCTCCTTATGAACACGGCCCCTCATTGGATTGTCGTTGGATTGCGGTTCCTTTGGCTCCCTTTTGGCTCCCCTTGGCTCCTCTTGTTGGTGAGCTGTTGGTGTGGTTTGGGTGCCCTTTGGCCCCCAGTGGAGTAATCTGATAACTTTACTCCATCTGATAAAAAATTTTCATGCCCAGGCTTTTGTTTTCTGGTTCATGTTTCGGTTTTCGTCCCTTTTCGTCCGTCACCTTTCTTCCTGTCTTGTCGCTTTTGTTTCTTTTTTTCTTTGGTCACGATATCTTTCGCAAACCTCATCTATCAACGGAAAGTCAAGCACAGAAAGCCAAGTCTTGGTGTCCGCATTTCGGTAAATCAATAAATGTCGGTTCGGGTAGGAAAAGCAATTGCCGTTGATGCTGTGGATTCGATTGGAGCATAACACAAGAACTATTCAATCGGTTTACTTTTATTTTACGTCTACTGTGTAGGCCATCGCCTTTTCTTCCATTCCCGTTTTCCAGTGCACATACATGTGTCATGCGGTACAAGTACATAGTACCTGGTTGCCCTATTCTTATCAATCTTATCCGGGTCCGCGGTACCATTTTAGGTCAAGTCCCGCCCGTGAGAAGAGAAATGGGCCCGCCCCAAAAAGAACCAGAGGCGCCTTGCAAACACATGCAACCGCCCATTCCTTCAAAAGCGCCTCTTTTGCTCCTCTTTTTGCACCCGGCTCCTTTGATCTGTAAGGAACGGGCTTGCGGCAAGGCCAGAAGGGGCAAAGAAAAAAAGGAAGAATCAAAACGGTTGAACAATAAAAAGAAAAAAAGGCACCAAAAAAGAAAGGTCTCCGGTGCCGGCAATCAGGGTCACAATGCCAAGCGGGCCCTAGTGTTTGCGCTTGTGGACAGGTGGTGTGGATGTCGTTGTCAGTGGCCAGTGGGTGGTCAGTTGCAGCCAGTTGCAGTGAACGTCGAGGTGAGCCCAGGATGTTGACGAAGGTTGACCAAAGTACTCCGTAGATGTCCGTGGTTTTTGCGTGGGTTTGCGTGGTCCGACAAACCTTTTCCTTCCTTCCTTCCTTCATCCACCCATCGTGCGGTTGAACTTTGATTTCGTTTACATGCCCTTGCACTCGCACTTGGTATTTGGGGGTTAGTACGCTACGAAATGCTACGAAATCCTTCGCAGAATGGCCCCCCTTTCTCGGCACTTTTATTTCTTTAAAATCTTCTCGTGCGGTTTTGTTCGCCGCGCTTGTGAGTCGACGCCGAGTTATGCCCATTGCATCTTAGAGGGACTGGGCGGGCGAGGCCGAACAAGGGAAGGCTTGCGGTTGTTTTCTTTTTTCTGAAAAGTAAAGTTTGCTTTTCCACGCAGTCTTGATGAAGGCCCTTCAACAGCAAGAGCAAAAATGCGGCTGTGGGAGTAGTGTAGGGCGCGGTTTTGGGCGGTTTGGGCGATTCTGGACGATTCTGGACGATTTTATGAAGTTGATTCCAAAGAGCCGCAAGTGGGCATGTGCACTATCGGTTATGGGTGTGTGGACACTCGCCTTGTGGACTTGCCCTTTTGAGAACTGAAGACAACGCCACGAGAAAAAGAAAAAGAAAAACAACAGACTCAGAAGTAGACATGCAAGTGAAGAAGGAGCTACTCCGTGTCACTGCGTATTTACACCTCTAAGATGCATCATCTGGAACACGCAAGGAACACGCGTCGAACAGGGCACGAAGATCAAGTGAGCCACTCGGTGAGCCTTGCCCGCCCGAGCCTTGTGTTCTAGAATTGGTGGAATGGTGGAAGAGTGCAAAATAGTGGGCACGGCCGAGTCTTGTTTAGAGTGCTCCGTTGATTCGGAGGAACTGTCGAAAATACGGCCGGCATAAGATCATAATATGGACAGTGCGTGGCAGAAGTGCCTTTTTCAACAATGGTATTTGGAAGGAGCAAATAGTATGGGGGCGAGAATCAAGTAAATAAAAATAAAATAAATATCGTAGTTTCTGGTTTCTTTGAATTTGCTTTTTTGTATAAAAACATTCAATGAATAAAAACGAAATCACACGTCCTCCACGCGACAAATACCAAGAAAACCAATAAATCAAATCAATGCAACTCTAGTGGGAAGACCATGGACCACAACAACCTTGCCAGGCAAGAGGATCCAAACAAAAAAGAGACAAAAAGCGCTTGGAGCCAACGAAAACAGAACTCAAAAGGGAAAACCAAGACAATGGCAAGGCGTGGCGAGAGGATGACCCCCACATGACACATGCAAAAAGATGTAAAAAATGTCAAAACCACGACAATAAGATGTGCACAGAACTTTTCAGGATGGGAGGATATGCAAAGGACATGTGCATGAGATGCAAGGGGATGGGAAGGCTCTTTGAAAGTCCCACACGAATAACGCTGCATCGGGCCAGGGTGATGGAATGACAAGGGAACATGGGACTTGGACATGGTGCAGGAGTGAGCGAGATTATCTTTGGGTGTCGCTTTGCCCCTCCGCATTGGAGGAAAGAGGAACAGAGGGCAAGAAAAGAAACTCTATTGATAGGCTGATTGATAGCCAAGACAAAGCTGTGGACAGAGCCAACAAACGCCGGAAACCTGCATGCTGCTCACTTCTTAGCTTCTTGTCTTTTTGTTTTCTATCTTCTCGCCTGCTCGCCTGTTCGCGTGTCTTGGAGTCTTGGGCCTGGATCCTGGTCAAGTGGTCAGAAGACAAAGGAAGGAAATACGAAGTAGCTGTAAAGAACGGATATTATGGAATATTATACTCCTTGGTATCGACATGGTATGACAAGGTGTGTACGCGGAATTACCCGTTTTGTCTTCTTGCTGTTTATGCCACAAGATCTAATCTGATATTATTACAGGAACAAGCAAGAAAAAATAAAAGGAAATCAAACAAAGAAAATCAATCAAAGAGTGATCCGATCAACGGCACACGGTAAACACAGCCTACACATCAACACGTTCGACCTGCTCGACACCCTCCTTCCCACCCGACTCCAGGGCGTGAACCGCGACAGCCGTGACGCCGGCTGCGTGTGCCGTCTCAAAGCGCTTCCGAGCAGCTCTCGCCCATATAGGTGCACCTGCATCAAACAGCAAGTCCATGTCCTCGAGGGTGACACCCTTTGTCTCGGGGACCAAGAAGTAGGTGAACACAAAGCCGACCACGATCCAGGCGGCATAGAACAGGTAGGTGCCGTACTGGATGCTGTTGACCATGTAGGGCAGGCTATAGACGACGACAAACTGGCCGAGGTACTGTGTGCTGGTCGGAAACATCATGGCAAAGCTGCGGATGCGCGTGGGGAAGACCTCGGCGGCAAAGATCCAGGGGATGGACGTCCAGCTGGCGCTGTTGGCGATGATGTAAATATAGATCATGGCCAGCGCGGCCTGGCCGCCGGGGTTGCCGCCGCCGACCTGGGCAGTGGCCGGATTGTTGCCGACGATTTTGGTGAAGGCGCCGACATAGAACATGCAGACGGCCATGACGGCGGCGCCGACGAGCATGGGCACACGACGGCCGACGCGGTCGACGATAAAGAAGGTGAACAGAATGCTGCTGACCATCTTGACGATGCCATAGACGCCCGTGGCCAGCAGCGACACTTCGGTCGTCGAGTACCCCAGTTCCTGGAAGATGATGGGGCTGAAATAGTTGACGGCGTTGATTCCTGTGAGCTGCTGTAGCATCATGAGGGCGATCGATAACAAAACACGGTTGCGGATGCCGGGCGCACAGAGCTCGCGGAAGAGCTGGCGGTGTTCTCGCAAAACGCCGACGGGACGGCCGTTGGTGGGAGTGCCGTCGAGTTCGAGTTCAATCGACAGACTGGCCTGAACCTCGGCCAGCTCGCTCTCGACAAAGGGGTGGTCGGCAGGCAGGTTCCGGACCCAGGCGAGTGCCTTGCGCGCATCCTCAGCGCGGCCCTTTGTCAGCAGCCAGCGCGGCGACTCGATCATAAAGGGCAGGCTGATGAGGCACAGCACAGACGGGATAAACTGCAGCGCAAAGGGTATGCGCCACTGCGCACTGCTGTTGGCGCCGGGCAAGTGCCGCACGACGCCGTAGTTGACCCAGAAGCCAATGGACAGGAAGATCTGGACCATGATTTCAAAAATGGCGACGAGGCGGCCGCGGATGGCGTTGGGCGAGAACTCGGCGATATAGATGGGCAGGACCAGCATGGCACTGCCGACAGCGAGGCCAGTCAAGGCACGGCCCGTGTAGAGCATGCCCACATGCGGGAACAGCTCCAGGATGTTACCAATGACCATGGTCGTCATCGAAGCCATGAGCGCCGGACGACGGCCAATGCCCAGAAAGGCGCCGGCAAAGTAGCCGATGATGGCACCAAAGAAGGCGCCGGCCTGGAAGGTGGTGACAATGTTGGACTTGAGGCCGGCAAGGGCATCGGCCGAAGAGGCGGTGTCGAGGCCAAAGGCATGCTGGAACGACGGCAGGGCAAGTGTGCCGCCGATGAAGCCGCCGTCATATCCATAACACGCGGCGGCCTGAAGCCGAGATGGTTAACAGAAATACTTTCAACCAAGTGAAGACGTCTATACTCACCCATGAGGCCGAAAAGGTTAAGACATAGGGCCGCCATCCAAAGATTTCCTTTGGCAGACCCGTGGTCTCGGGCACGGCAAACGGGTTGGTCAGGTACTTCATGGTGTGAGATTGAGATGAGATGAGACGAAGACCAGACCCTAGAGTCAATGCAGTGTCGAGGTGAAGTGGACGTGAGGTTGATGCTGACGCTGACCAGAGAATGAAACGTGTGAGACGGGACAGGAGAAAAAGAAAGCAAAATAAAGGAGCGGGATGGGACACGACAGGAGACAGGACAGTGCAACCTGATGACAAAATATAAATTCAAAACAAATGCGACGATCTTTTGCGAGGGCGTCGTCTACTTATATTGAGGGTGTCCGACTCGAAAAGAAAGGATAGACATGGGGTCCCCATGGGGTATGCAGTGCAGACTGCAAGTCAAATGATGGGAAAGACGAGGAAAACAACTGGAAAAGGGAGAATTCCATGCTGGGCGACAGAAACGACACGGCGGAACCACGCTTCCATGGGAGGAAAAGGTGAAGATTGGCAGGATTGGCAGGATTGGCAGGACTCGAGGCCTTCCCCAGATTACAAAGGAAAAGAATGCGAGTAATGCAAAAAGAGCAGAAGAGATGCCGCTAGTGTCGGCTGTCAGCGGACGCGAGTCAAGGGAAATGAGGAGAAACGATGAGAGGCGGAGGCAAAAACGGCCGTAGTCTGGGGTTTGACAGCAGAGTGGGTCCAAGTCGCCGGGAAGCCGTCGGAAACCCGATGCATGTCGTCAAATGCGACCAAACATCAGGAGATGTGATGATGCGCAAGAAGTGCCGACTCGGGGCCGTATTCCTCCCAGAATGAAGACAAAACACTCCGACAGCGGAGAAATACGAGGAACATGAGTATCCAGGCTTTGAACAGCACCAACACGCTTTGTATATAACACAAACTCTTGGCTCTTTGTTTGTCGCGTCGAGTTACGTCGTGGCGTCATTAGTCTGTTCTTATCCCTTCCATCAGCAAGACGTTGTATTTTGTCGACTTGTCAGCTTGTCCGTTTGATCTACATTTATCTTACACTCACTCGACCTTGCATCGACCTCAAACATTTACTCAACAACCATCCTCTCCATACCATCACACACACAATGGGCTCTACAAACAACTCTTCGGGCGCCATGTCGGCGTGCGCGCGTCTGCGCCTGATGCTCGCGCAGCCCGGCGAGATTGTCACAGCTGTCGGCGTGTACGACGGCATCTCGGCGCGTCTTGCGCTCAACGAAGGCTTCAAGTGCCTGTACATGACGGGCGCTGGCACGGCCGCCTCTGTGCTCGGCATGCCCGACCTGGGCATCACCAACATGACGGACATGGCGACCAACGCGGGCATGATTGCCGGCCTGGACCCGACGATCCCGCTGATTGCCGACGCCGACACGGGCTTTGGCGAGTCGCTGTCGGTGTCGCGCACGGTGCGGGCGTACATGCAGGCGGGCGTGGCCGCCATGCACCTCGAGGACCAGCCGCTCAACAAGCGCTGCGGCCACTTGGGCAGCAAAGAGCTCGTCGAGGAGGACGTTTATTTCCGCCGCCTAAGAGCCGCCGCGGCCACGCGCGATGCCCTGCGCGCCCAGACCGGCCAGGACATTATCATTATCGCCCGCACCGACAGCCTGCAGAAGCTGGGCTACGAGGCGGCCATTGACCGGCTGCGGCGGGCACAGGCTGCCGGCGCCGAGGTTGCGTTCCTCGAAGGCATCACGACGAAAGAGCAGCTCGAGAGCGTCTGCCGCGACCTCAAGGACACGGGCATGCCCGTGCTGCTCAACATGGTCTCGGGCGGCGTGACCCCCGAAATCAGCGTCCAGGAGGCACAGGCGCTCGGCTTCCGCATCATCATCTACCCGTCGGCCGTCCTCAGCGTTGTCATGGAGGCGGCCCAGGCGCAGCTCAAGTACATGAAGGAGACGGGCCTGCAGCGCATCCCCGAGTCGCGCAAGTACCAGGGCCCCAAGGTGCTGTTCCAGGCCATGGGCATGGACGAGCGTGTCGAGTTTGACCGCCAGGTCGGTGGCTCGACGTATGCCAAGGGCATTTAGGTGGGAGGGTGCGTGCTGTGTATATAGATTTTAGCTCGCAATTTACTGCATTTTTGGTATTTTCACTGTCTCCGTGTAAGTTTTGTAAGTCAAGTCGTGACAACAACAATGACATAACTTGGCGTCGGCACATCAGTATCCATTGAATACGGTCTTGAAAATTTAAAATCAATCTTAACATGCCGATTGCCGGTTTCATTTTCGAACGCCGTCGTTAACCACGTCTTGTTTGAATTTCAAAAGTCGCCTCTTTGTCCAAGTTGCACTAACTTTCTGCATCGCCCCTGAAGCTTCCCCGGACTCCACTAAAATATCGGAAATCCGAACCCAGGCCTAGCGCATTCCTTCCACTGCTTTCCCCGCTTTCTCACCTTTCTGACACTCTGACTTGCTGACCTGCTCACATCTCACTTTCCAGAAATTCCCAAGACTTTTCTGTCGGATTACCGAAATCCTTCAGTACTTGAGGAGCAGGATCCCTTCTCAAAAGTGGGCTTGGCTGTCGGTGTCGCGAAATTCTACTCCACGTGTATTCTACATCGAGCCACCACTAACATCGCCATCGGCAAAATCGCCGACAATACGGGAATGTCTCCAACACCGCCGCCAGGCACGCCGGCTACCGGCAACGGCAGCGGCAAAGTCATCAAGCGCAACAGCAAGGCGTGCAAACGGTGCACGCGGCGCAAACAGCGATGCCACGGATTTCCCGTGTGCCGGGCCTGCGAGGAAGCCCGAGTCTCGTGTGAGCCGTCGGCGTATGCGATGCAGCTGTACAGCCAGGAAGGCGGCGCGACAAACGGGGCCAGCAATGCGGCGGCCCTGCACCGGATCCAGACGCTCGAGACGCAGCTGGCAGAGGCACTGTCAGAGCTGGCCGTGGCGAGACAGCAAAACCAAAATCAACAGAATCAAAATCAAAATCAAAACCAAAACCAAACACAGACTCAACATCAAAACCAAACTCCTCAACAGCCGCAACGGCAGGAACCGACACCACAGCCAACACCACAATACTCCGACCCAAATCAAAATCCCTTCCTCCTCAACCGCGATATGCCTCTCCTCTTCACGGACACGGACGATGCGAGCACTCTGATTGGCGGCCAAGGAGGCCAGGCCGGACACAGCATGGGACACGGCCTGGGCCAGAATCCAGGGAATATGCAGCCCACAGTTGAACAAATGGTGCAGGCGACGGTCTGGTCCAAGGGACTCTTTTCGGTCGGTGACAGCGTCCAGCCAATGCCATCAGTGCCGCCAATGACGCCCATGTCGCCGATACCGTTGTCGTTCACAGTTCCGTCTGTCCACCATCAAGCACAGCTCCAGCATCCTCCAATGCAGCATCCACAGATGCAACAACCACATCCGTCACTACAGCCACCACCACCACCACCTCCTCCTCCTCCACAACCATCGGATGCCATGGGCCGGCGGATGCTCGATGCCTATTTCACAAAGATCCACCCACGATATCCATTTCTGGACAGAGACCATTTGTTCAGTCTCCACGAACGGGCACAGCAGCACGACGCCAACTCGCCTCCCTTGCCGCCCAGCTTGGCCAACCGTTTCGACGTCTTCCGCCTCAACATGGTCTATGCCATTGGCGGCACCCACCTCAAGATTACCGACCCTCTTTGTGAAGCCCAGGCTGAGACGTACCTGAGTGTCGCATTGCGAGACGTCGCCGTCGTCCAGGATGCGCAGTCTCTGTCGACACTCTTGACGATCGAAGGGCTCGTTCTTCTTGTCTTGTACAATCTGAGAGCCCCCACCAACACGGGCATCTGGTACCTCACCAACCTGGCCATGCAGACCTGCATTGACCTGCGCCTTCATCTCGAGGCTGCCTACCACGAACCGACACTCTCTCCCGCCCAGACTCGCACCATGCGCCGTCTCTTTTGGAGCGCCTATGTGTTGGACAGATTCATCGCCCTCTCCTTCAAGCGGCCCTACAGCATTGCCGAAAACGATATCGAGACGCACATCCCCGAAGAAGCACCCGACGAGGACTGTGACGACGGCGTCGGCCCCATGTGGCGCCGCTTCATCCAGATCAAACGCCTCGAGTCGCGCATCCAGACCGACGTTTACGGATTGGCCGAACCGCTGGCCCTCCGCCGCTCCAAGATTGGCCCACTCCTCAGGGCGGTCGACACGTGGGGCCAGTCCAACGAGGCGCCGTCGGCCAACCTGACTCCGTCAGAGAGGGTCTACCTGCGGCTGCAGTGGAACGCCGCCGTCGCGCAGCTCTTGAGGCCTTTCCTGTCCGCCATGTCCGCCGACGATCCGCTGCTGGCCCGCTGCCTGCACGCCGCCGGCCACGTCTGCGCTTTGTTTAGGGAAATGCACATGCGCGACGCCTACGGTCACTCTTTCGTGTCGGCCCACCTGACTTTCATCACGGGCGTCACCATGTGCTATTGCCTGTTCCGCGCCGCTTCGGGCACAAACGGCCAGCTCGAGCGGCTGCTCGACCACCGCGTCGCGCACCACTTGCGGGCCTGCTCGTCCACCATGTTTATCATTGCCGAGCGGTACCACCGCCTCCGCAAGCACCGCGATATCCTCGAAGACATTATCGGGCGGATCATGGATGCGCGCATGTCGGCAGATGCTCAAGGCGGAGGAGGTGGTGACAGGCTGGCAGAAGGAGGAAATGCAGCGAATAACAACCTTGTGGCGCGGGAAGAGACACCCTCGTCGTCCCGGCCGCAATTCTCGCAGCTGGACTTTGTCGCCGTCCAGAGTTTGCTGAATTTGGCGGCCCAGCAGGAGCCAGATACATGCACATCCCCAGCAGCAACAACAGTCGTGGCTACCCCAGATCTTCACAGAGACAATAACAACACCAACATCAACATGAACATGCATGCCCAGCCAGCAAACGCCATGCTACCACCCTCCTGGCCGACGCTCGACTTCAATGCCACTGGGTCTTGGGATGTCGACCGCTACAGTCTAGAGATGCTGGGACGCATGATTTCAGCCTAATGAGGGGGGAGGATGGGATGGAGGGTGAACATAATTAAATATTGGCCCGGCCTGTCCATCTGGCTTGTCCATGAAATGTATGATAATGTTTATGACTCCCAAAAGACACTCCGTATGAATTATCAACGTTCAAAAATAATCTAGCACTCTCCGACGCTAAACAACCCCCAACTGTTTTGGTTTCTCCCAACAAAGTAATTGGCTGCGAATCACAAGCAAAGCATATGCGATACATCCCGTACATGAGCCGAGCAGACAACCTTAATTGTGCTTCTTACACTTCATCAACTTGCTTACAGGTGAAAGGTTGGCATTTTTATCACAGGTATCACGGGCACCGTAGTGTGGTCCCCGACCATTCCCCGAATACGCATTACGGGTGAGGACGGGTACGCTGTGGGCGCATACTAGGAACCTTTGTACCTTATTTCGACATTGTTCAACTGTTTTCGTGTGTGTGTGTGTGTGTGTGTATCTGTATGCCTTTATTTTTGTGGTTGATTTTGACGAGCCAAGTTGTACTACCTTACCCCAGATATTGTTAGCCGTTTCACCAGGTACAAAGTACACCAAGTGCTCTGCAATCTATCTGATATCAGACTGTTAGAACGCCTTAGTTTTTTGTACCACCACAGAGCTGTCATCGGTCAAACCTGCCGTGGTTCCGCGTGCTTGGGCGAGTCTGTTGGTCGTACAACTGCCCGTTCCGTACCTTGGGGGCCAAGGTTGACGGCCGTTGGTACTTTTTTGTGTAAGTCAAGCCTGTCTTTTGATATCAAAATGGGACGTCTACAAAATACCAGCCTGTTGCTGTCGTTTACCCAATTCGAGATATCAAGTCAGGGAAGGCCCAAAGTCTGTTTCAACTGCATTAAACACATTTAGCACATTGTTCATTTGTCCTCTTCTTCTGTTAACTCTCTTCTCTTAATTTTCTACTCTTTGCTTTGGTAAGTCGTCGTAGTCGTCTCTCGTTATTCACCATCCCCGCCTTCTTTACCCCAACTTTTACTTTCTTACCCTTATGCCCTTCTTTCCCTTTTTCCTCTTTTGTTCTTTGGCGCCCCGCCCGCGCAGCGCCAAGCGGGCCCTACAAACCCGCCGAACCAAGTTTTTCTCCTACTGTCTGCCCCCAAGGAATGCATGCAACCCAGACTTGCCAGGATGCAACCATAGATGCCGAGGCTCTGCGATTGGGAAGGCGCCAGGCACATGAGATTCAATGGACATCGACTGCGTGTGTTGGGAATGGGAATGTCGATGTGTTTTGCATCACCACAAATGTTGTGGCTCAAAATAAGCAAATAAAAAAATTGTTTCGATATGAGACAGCCAAGTTGAAGTCCACGGGAAATAATTGAAACGAAACAAAATTAAAGGAAGTTGCTTGGGACAAAAAGTGTGAACAGGTGAGGCATCTCGAACATCTTCGACATGTGCTCGTACATCTACATCGACATCGTCGTGCCGTTCCCCACACTCGATCTTCTTCCCCGTATTTTCGCATTCAAAGTAAAGTCCCTCACTCCGCGGGGCCGCAGCTTGCAGCTGGCAATTAACAATAAACCACCGACACTGCCGTCAAGGTGCCTTTGCGTGACCCGCGCCCCGTGCTCCATGTTACCTGACTTGACTTGCCCCGTGGGGTTCTTTGTCATCCCCGCCTTTTCTCTTTTTGGTCTCTCTTTTGTCTGGCCGTCAATTGGCACACCGGTTCATCTGCCGATGTCCATTCAGCTTGCGCCGTTATGGTGACCCATCGCCAATGGCCCATCATCCATCGTTTATGATCCATCGACCATCGTGAATCGTCAATCACCATCTACACGGCCCTACTGGGTCACACGGCAGATGTCTACGTCTAAGCGGGGGGTAGCCGCCTTTACTTGTACGAGTGTGGGGGTATACTCCGTGTTGTATGCATCGGATGTTGTGATGAGAAGGAAGAGAAACAACAAAAACAACCTTATTTCTGGGCATCACGGCGGAATGCAAGTGATCAGGTAACCAAAACGACTCAAACATCGGCGATATGCATCAACACGTGCAATTCTTATCGCAACTTTTCTTTTTCTGTTTCTTTCTTCCCTTTGAGGCCGCGTCCTTTTCGGCCGATCACCATCTCTTTTGTCGTCTTTTGGGCTGTCCAGACCCTGGCGTATTTTTGGAGTGAAATAAAATGGCGGCGGAAAAACACAGGACCACTCGAGTCAACCCAAGACTCCAAGACACACGACGCACCGAAAAGTCGTTCGCTTCGGTGCTAGCGGTGACGATCTTTTGACTTTGGCGTATTTTGGCATATTTTGGCGTCGTTTGGTCCCTCGAAACTCCACACTGTTTTCCTCTCTGCGACATTGTTTTCTCTCTTGTGGACACACTTTTTGCTTTCCTCAAAGTCTCCAATTGTGTGTTCGCGTCTTTTTCCTTTTTGATCGCATCTGATTTCGCCGGGTTTAACGTCGAGGTGCAGCAGACCGCCCGTCCCTTGCATTGTTCTTCGTCTTTTGTCGTCTGATTTGTTCAGCTAACTTGTTTGCCATTTTCTTTTCCTGATTTCCCGTCTGTTTTTCCCCTTGGCTCCCGTGTTCTTCAGCCTCCTTCCTTTTTCTACCCAGTACAGTCCTCGCTCTCGCTTTTGTGTATTTTTTTTTTATATCCTCCTCACTCTCGGCCGACGTCTTTTTTCCTTCTGATTTCCCCTCACTGGCACGTCCCATCATCATCATAGCCTTACGAGGTGACCAGGACCAGGGAGTTTTCGCATTCTTTTGTTCTCCCGGAATACTCGATACAGGCAAAGAGCAGCGGTTGGCTACGGGAACCGCACGAGAATAGGGTAATGATCGGCCTTTCTTCTGTCTTTTTGTCTTATTCGCAGGCTGTTCGACTCCGCGTTCTCCGCGCCCGCCCACTGTCTGTGCTAAATGCCAAAAATGCCAGACCAAAAATGCCAACCTCCCCCATGTAGCTCGGCTCGAGCCAGGTTTTGGCAAAGATGTTATTAAAATTCTCGCCATGTGCTTTTGATTTTCGAGTGTAAGCAGCTGTGTCTTAATCCATCTCCTATTGCAGTCCCTTTTGTTGACGCCCAACCCGGACGGTGTGTTGTTATTCCCCGCAAAAGGTCGAGTCCGCCTTCCGGCCACTGTTCTTTTTTACACATTCTTTATTTTTATTTCCATCTTGTGTTTTTCTTTCTCTGTTTGCAGTTTCTTTCTACCCCTCCCGCGGCCATTCTTTTGCAACCCCATCTTCTCTTCCACATGCAACTAGCATCGTCCGTTGCCTTGTGCCGATTCCTCCTTCTCCATTTTCTTCTCCGTTTTCCATTCCCCATCTTCTTCCCCGTTGAAAGTGCAAATCATAAATCCAGAACCATGACTATAAAAAAGGTCTCAGATCCGCTCCCCTTTCCTCGACTGTGATCGTCGCTCAGAGCTTGTCCACCAGCCTCTCCTATCCTCCCTGTGGTCTTGTGGTCTTGTGGTCTGGCCCAGATTCCTGTCTTGCCCCTTTCTTCTTCGTTTAATATATTTTAATATACGCTGCCGTAGCGTTCCCGCTGCATCTGCACGTCATCACCACTTACACGGATATCTGACGGAAAATCAAAGGACAGCCTTGATCCTCGTCCTCGTCCTCACCATGAAGACTGCTGCTGTCACGGCCGTCCTGGCCGGCCTGGCCGGCTATGTTGCCGCCGTCCCGGCCGCCGCCGCCAAGCCCATTGAAGAGCGCGGCGTCGGTGTCAGCGTGACCTACCCCGAGGGCACCGTCAACGGCGTCTCCCTCCTCAACATTGACTCTTTCCGGGGCATCCCCTTTGCGGAGCCGCCCGTCGGCAACCTGCGCCTCAAGCCGCCGCAGCGCACGACCAACGTCGGCACGGTCGACGGCGCGGGCATCGGCCCCAGCTGCCCGCAAATGTACATTTCGTCCGGCAGCGGCAACGCCATCTTCCAGCTGGTGGGCGATTTCTTGAATATCCCGCTCTTCCAGACGGTGTCGGGCGCGCAGGAGGACTGCCTGACGCTCAATGTGCAGCGGCCGGCGGGCACCAACTCGACCTCGAAGCTGCCCGTCCTCTTCTGGATCTTTGGCGGCGGCTTCGAGTTTGGCACCAACGCCATGTACGACGGCGTGTCGCTGCTGACGCAGGCGGCCAAGATTGGCGAGCCGTTTATTTTTGTGGCGGTCAACTACCGCACGGGCGGCTTTGGGTTCCTGGGCGGCAAGGAAATCAAGGCGGACGGCGCGTCGAACCTAGGCCTGCTGGACCAGCGCGCGGGTCTCGAGTGGGTGGCGGACAACATTGCGGCGTTTGGCGGCGATCCGGACCGCGTGACGATCTGGGGCGAGTCGGCCGGCTCCATCTCGTGCTTTGACCAGATGGCGCTGTACGGCGGTGACAACACGTACAAGGGCAAGCCGCTGTTCCACGGCGCCATCATGGACAGCGGCAGCGTCGTGCCCGCCGAGCCGGTCGACGGCGTCAAGGCCCAGGCCATCTACGACGAGGTGGTGTCTGTTGCCGGCTGCAAGGGCCAGGCCGACACGCTGGCGTGCCTCCGCGGTTTGGATTACGAGACGTTCCTGAACGCCGCCACGTCCGTGCCCGGCATTTTCAGCTACAACTCGCTGGCCCTGTCGTACGTGCCGCGCCCCGACGGCACGGTCCTGACCGACAGCCCGCACAAGCTGGGCCTCAACGGCCAGTACGCGTCGGTGCCCACCATCATCGGCGACCAGGAGGACGAGGGCACGCTCTTTGCCATCCTGCCCAACGACGTCACCAGCACCGACAAGATTGTCAACTACCTGAGCGAGTACTACTTCTTCAACGCCACCACGGCCCAGCTCAAGGGCTTTGTCGACACGTACCCGACCGACATCACCGCCGGCTCGCCCTTTCGCACGAGCATTTTTAATGAATTGTACCCCGGCTTCAAGCGCCTCGCCGCCATCCTGGGCGACATGACCTTTACGCTGGCACGCCGCGCCTTTTTGCAGATCAGCAGCATCACCAACCCCAACACGCCCTCGTGGTCGTACATTGCCTCGTACGACTACGGCACGCCGATCCTCGGCACCTTCCACGCGACCGACATCCTGCAGACGTTCTACGGCATCCTGCCCAACTACGCGAGCGAGGCCATCCAGACGTACTACATCAACTTTGTGACGACGGGCGACCCCAACAAGGGCGCCGCCGTCAAGATGCAGTGGCCGCAGTGGAGCCAGGGCCAGAACGTGATGCAGTTCTTCAACGACAAGGCCGCGCTGCTGGCCGACAACTTCCGCCAGTCCAGCTACGAGTACCTCGTCAGCAACATTGACATTTTCCTTATTTAGGGAGGGGGGTCTTTGATTTTTACTCTTGATCTTTTTGGATAATTGTTTGGATTTCAATCATGTACATATGGGTACAGGATAACATAATGATGGGGCACGACGTATATATGGATCTTAATGAAGTACAAAAGTAACAGCACATGAGAAAATCAAAATACCCTGAATATCGAAGCAGAATCACGAAACAAAATACCAGAAATCAGTTTCTATATAGCCATGTCCAAGTCTTTGCCCAGGACATGCGGGTATATAAATAAAAATGAGCAGAAAGAAGGAGAGGACATTATAAAAAGAAAAGAAAAATCAAACAGACGTAGCCAAATCAAATGAAACCCAAGCTAAAGATCAACATCACTCGGAATGACAAAACAAAATTATGTGAGACAATCGACCTCGAAAGTGAAAATCAAAAAAGAAAAAAAATCAAAGGAAGCCATACCCCTGAAATCAACAACAACCCCGCTATCACTTCATCATCTCGTTCTGGCCAAGGAATGTCCGCGCCAGCTCGTCTCCGCCCTGCTCGGCCGCCTCCATCCAGTGGATCGCCACACACATGAGTGCCGGGTCATTGCGCACATCGTACACTCCACTACCGCCGTGACTACTGCCGTGATGGCCGTGATGGCCGTGGTGGCCGTGTCCATGACTGCCGGGACCACCACCCGGTCCACCCGACATCATGCCAGACGATCCTCCACCAACACCGCCCCCGCTGCCGCCATACTTCTCCATGACAGCCTTCTTGAATACCTCGCGTGGCTTGGACAGGGGAAGCGTCGTGCGTTCGACTAGCTCGGGATTCGACAGGTAGAAAATGGCAAGCTCGCGCTGCGATGTCGGGTCACCTTCCTTGGCAGTAATGGTGAGCATGCGAGCTGCGTCTGCCAGTGAGTATGCACTCGACAGTGGCAGTGGCAAGGAGAATGGCGACGATGACGGCGAGCCGCTGTTTGAGCCATCTCCTGTCGATGAGGCAGCCGAAGGAGGTGGAGGTGGTGGCGGGGCTGTAGGAGCTTTGCGTGTCTTGGTATAGATGCCCACAATCTCGTCGGCCACCTCGATCATCGTCGTGCACACTTCACTCTTCAACAACAGAGCCGCGAGGCCAGCAGCCCAGAACGACTTGCCTCGCTCAGATCGGTCCAGAATTTCAGGAGGCACAAAGGCAGCAATAAATTGCAGGTCGCGAAACAGCGTCTTGGGCCGGATGGATGGGTCACAGAACAAAGACTGTAGGATAGAGGCCACGGCATCCTTTGTTTGCGAATTGCTGCTGTGTCCACCAGTGCTATGGCCCATGGCACCAATGCTTCCACGGCGGGACATGGATGGATGCTGCGATGAGCCCAGCGTACTGGATCGCCGCCCCTTGACGTTGTCAATGGCTTCCTCAAGCGGCTTTGGCCGGTTATTTGACGAGCCTAGAATGGTTGTCTCCGCAGACGATTGGCCCGCCGTCGCATGGCTGACAACAGGACTCGTACCAGACTTGGTCAACAGAGCCAACCGTCTGCGTGTGCTGCGTGATGAGAGCGAGGCCGTGATCAAGTTCTCAAGCTCAAAGAGTGCTGATAGCTTTGCGTGCGGGTTGGGATGAACGCAAAACATCCGCAAAAGACGCTGATACGCTTTCGTAAAGGGAAACTCGGTCGTCGTCGAGGCCTTTTTAGGTGCCGGCACGGTTGCTGGCTTCGGGGCGGTGTGAAGAGGTGACCGTTCATGACGGGCAGCTGTGGCAGTGTGATCACTGGCTGTGGCCGAGCTGTCGTTACCGTGGCTGCCATTCCCAGTAGCATCCGGTGTATTGCTTCGGCGACTCATCGTGGACGGCGATAAGTCACCAGCCGAGCCAACACTGCCAGCCGTAACTGTCCGATTGTCGCTCAAGTCGTTTTTCCGCTCAGTGTTGTCCACGACAATTTGCTTGAGCGAGTTGCGGTTGTTCCTCCTCTTCTTCTCCACGGCGGCTTCGTGTCGCTGGCGCTTCTCGATGGCTTCACGGCGCTCAATGCACTCTTGGCCCAAGCTACTGAACCAGTGGTCGGTCTCGGATCCACGAGCAAACACAAGATTTCCCAGATCAGACAGGAGGAGACTTGTCAGTATCTGTCGCAGATCGTTCAGGAACCGGCTCTTTTCTTCTGACATCCGCTGTTGGAAGACAGTGTCAACAGACGATGCCGACGTCCCAGGACGGCCGTTGCCCGACAAGTGCGATGGCGTTTGCATCCCGTCGGTCCCACCATGGCGAGAGAATAGAGGCCGGCGGGAGGCCTGGTTCATCGAAGCAAATGGACTCGAGAGGTTCGTGGAGCTGGCAGTTGGCGACTGTGCGCGTGATGTCGCTGTGCTGGGCGAGATCGATGCTTGAAACGGCGACCAGAATGTATTTGACGTGTCAATGGCCGGGACAGGAGAGTGCAGCCCGCCCGAGAAATAATCCTGGCCACCCAAGACTTCCGAAAAAGAAGTGCTGGCGCGCGAAAAGCTGTATCGGCCAGAATCAAACGACTGAACACTCGGGTTGTTTTGGCCAAGCGTGGCTCTCAGGTCGCCACGGAGCGATGTGCTGGGGCGTCTGTTCAGGCCGAATCGCCGGTTGTCAGAGTCGAAACTCCGGATACTAGATGCGTCGTCCCAAGGCGTGCCGGGGGTGTCTAGATCTCTACCTCCGGACCGACTGCTGGACTCGAGATGCTGGCGGTCTCTCATAAACAAGTCGCTCGACCACAGCACGGGTGCATCCACAATGCTCTCGCCAATCAGCTTGTCGGTACAGCTAGCAATCTCACAAGAGAAGCGATGGATGCGCTCCTCGCCCTGGCAAAAATTGGCAATGCCGCATTGCTGCAGCCAACGAGCAGTCTTCTCGGCCTGGTCATCAGAAAGCTTGTTTGGTCCACCTTGACTCTCTGTGGCAGCCAGGAGCTCCACGATCTCGCTTTCCGTCCGGTACAGGTACGACGCCGCCGGTCCCCGTTGGTTCCCAAGCCGGGATCGTTGGTAGGCATTCCACTTGCGGCTCGTCCCCATGGTCTTCAACGCCACAGCGATATTGCGCGTAAAATCGTATGGACCCGAGTTCCGCACGTCGGTAACATACCACATTTTGTCGCGGAGTGCCCTGAGCCGCCTCATCATTGTATCAATGGCTCCTTCAGCCCGTTCTTGGGACTGTTTGAGCCAAATCAGCCAGGCCTCGTACTCTTCGACGGCAGCAGCCGAGCGCCGGATCAAGTCCCGTGGTCCCCGAGAGAAAATATTGAGCAGTGCTGCAAACCCATTCTGACGCAGAGATTGCGAGTTGAGTGCATTGAGCTGCTTGATTGTGTTCCAGTACTGGTGTGCGGCGAGGAAATCGGACTGGGCATGTGACTGTGACGATGCGGCTTTGAGCATGGAAATCAACACTGACTCGTGGACTTCAGGCTCGTCCTCGGAGTTGGCCGTGGTTGGTCTCTTTCCGGTGTCCGGCTGGTGGGGTTCTTGAGGCTCATGCGAATCCAGTGAGTCACTTGGCTGGTGGGTGGAAGACGCCGTTGCGTATCCACCGCTCGAGTCCGTGTGGCGGAGGTATGGATTGCGGCTCTGCAGTGGAGAGGATGCTTTTGACGGTCTGCTCGTCTCTGTTGTGATCACTCTGTTCTTGTTGCGATACTTCTTCAGGCGGTTGGCGCGGTTGCTAAATGTATGCGTTGCGCCTGTTCCAGGATCGAGACCTTGTGGGATTTCATAATCTTCAACCAGCTTCAAGATGGAGTTTCTCAGGTGATGGTAGTCGGTATCCAACCCGGCCCCATCCGGTCCAGATAGTTCGTCCTCAGATGCGTCATCAGTGTCGTCAGAGGACGAAGTGACATCTTCCTCAATTTCATCATCCTCGTCTGGGTCGTATGTCATTTGTGTTGATAGGGCGTTGCCGTCTGGAGAAATGAAGAGAACGGCCCATCGCTCCGCACAAGGGTGGCAGGAGCCAAGCACACAGTCCCGGCCCAAGGAATGAGCCATATCCTGAATAGCCAGTCGTAGTCTGTAACCGTCTTCTTCGTAGCTATTGAGTCGTCTCTGATCGGCCCCTGATATTGAAGGCGGTGGAGGTGATGATCTGAATGATGATGTGCCAGTCTGCTGGCTCTCGAGGAGAGGTTCCACAGAAGTCGTTGCATCACTGGTCGCTGAAGATACACTCGTGCTTAGAACGGAGTATGTGTCGGCATTGCTTCTCTGAGTGTGCACAGGAACAGGCTGGGACGTCATGGAAAAGTTGGAAATGGAGCCAGGTCCGGAGCGGAAGCTCCCTGATTGGGCTGATCTGGGCCGGCGTTCCGGGAACAGTGCGTTGACCATGGTGACCAAGTCTGCCGGGCTCACAACGAGATACGGGTGCACCTCAACAGTCTCTCGTAGCGATGTGATCGAGCGGGCGGGTAATAAGCGAGCTGTAGGTCGGTAGGCTTTCGAGTCACGAAACTTGTTCATGATGTTTTCAATGTGGACCTTGATCAATGGTGGTGTCGAGACCGGAATGTTTTTCGCGTGGCTCATGGACATGGTCTTTTCCACAACGAGCTTCTGAGCACGCAGGGCCACCTCCTTGAGGATTTTTTGCCGGCCATACTCCGTGATATGGTATTCTGCCATTAGACCATGGGTCTCCGGGTGGATGATGACACTTAACAGCCAAGCGCCAAACAGCCATTTGTAAACAAACCAGCTCCGCGTGTTGTCCACGAATTTCGCATCCAGTTTCTTCAAAATTTGGTTTCCGAGTTCGATGAGGCCTTCTGGGATTCCGGTTGCATCCTCGTCGTCGATCACATCAAACAAGTCGTTAACGGCGCGGTCGTAAAATTCATCAGCAGCAATCTGATCCTTGGCAGTCCAGTCGTTGATGTGGAACCGGGTTCCATTCTGATCCTCGGCACGGTCCAGGAGGAAAGCACCGTCTTCAAGAATTTCCATGAGAAACCACTCCATATTGGATCGACCAGACCATTCACGCATGGAGCTCCAGGCATTTAGGACAGCCACCAAAACAGGTTCGCCAGCAGCTCCTTTTTCCGAAATTAAGCGAGCACAAGTTGTTGCCCAGATGTCGGTTCTGCGTCTGTCTTCTGCACTATCGGGACCAGCCGAGTTTGCAAAGCAGGTGTATATCAGAGCAGAAAGCGGATCGTGTCGTTGGAAAGACAAAAGCTTCTGAACACCGGCATCTTTGCTGGGTCCGCCTCCAACAGATGTGTTAATCGAAGGTGTTCGGCCAGACGCTGAGCCACCTCGCGTCGATGACGGGCGGCTGCTGTGGAAAGGTAGAACCGAGTCAATGGGTTCCATGCCCTGGTAGAACGATGTCAGCGCACTTAATTCAGCAGTGCTCAAAGAGCACAGCCGTGTAGCCAAGTAATCAGGATTGTTTCTGATGTTTGTCAAAAATGAGATGAAAATCTCTCGAGCATCGGCCGATAGGTCGTTGAAAAAAGGAGTGACAGATATGGTGCCCGGGGCGGGCGCAGCTCCGTTCAGTGAGCTAGCATCCACTGCTGTGTCCAAGCTCTCAGAAGAGGCCGGCGACCTCAGAGCATCCAGTTCCGGCTCGAAGAGTGCGTACTTTCGCAACTCGTCGCAGCTTTTCCGTACATTGTGAACTGCATTGTACAGGTTCGCAAAACTAGTTCGATCGTCGCTGCGAAAGCATTCCGTCAAGTTGCGGTGGGCCATCTCGCCGCAACGTACAAGACGAGCGGATAGGGCGGTCGAGATGAGATTCAGTTGTAGCCGAGTCCTTGTCTGTGTCCGCTTCCTCTCCTGGTACTTGGATAGCCTCACCAAGTGGGCCAGCTCATTTAGTGAGGTTCCCTCTGACTCGGCCGCAACACGTCCATTGGAATAAAGAGAGGTATCCTGTAGAAGCGGCTTGGCAGAAAACTGGTATTTCAATCCAGAAATGTCGGCAGGGCTGGTTGGAGGGCTTGCTCCGGATGTAGAGTATGAAATGTTCTTCCGGCTGGGTGATTCGCTTTGTGTATTCGCTGGCAGGTCGTGTGTCGTCGGTGGTATTGGCGGGTGCATCTGCGTCACGGCAGGTCTGTGTGGTATGGACGAGGTGTATGTGGAGGCGGATATAGAAGCGACGTCAGGATTCGCTGCGAGAGGAGGACCCATATTGGGCAATGAGCCGTCTGTGGGAGATGATATTGAAGACATGCCGGAGATCATAGATGAAGTTGTGGCAGTCGCTGTGACGGTAGCAGTTGTGGCAGCAGCCGCCGTAGTCTTGCTCGAGACCATTAGGTTGGTCAACGTCGGTGGCACGGTCAGCGGACCGGCCGAGGTCCTTCGAGAGGCGCCGTCGCTACGGCGATTTGGGTACGACATGTTGGCTTCTACGCGGCGGGCAAAACTCCGGGAAGCGTGCACGGGTGGTGGGAAGCGTGACAGATCGACATGCTTCTCCTGGCTATCGAGGAGCGGCGGAGTTGGTGATCTCGGCAAGCCATGCGGCGCGGAGGTAGTCGGAGCGGCTACATGTGGTAGTTAGCGTCGTCCAGTCCCTTCTTAGCCTCGTGGCAAGCCATGTGTCTCAAAGGACAGCAGATGAGACGAAAGAACTCACAAGACAGGTCTTTGTTCACAGGGGACGATAGAGACCGTTGCAAAGGGACCATAACGGTACGGACAAGACAGGAAAAAGAAGATTGAAATGGATAGCGTAATATGCCGTTGTATTAGTAGGAGGAAGAAGCTGTGTCGAGGCTTGCTTTTTGTGTCGCCAAAGGGTCATATGCCCTATGCCGAGGCGGGCGGCAAACAACGGCAGTAAGCAGGTCGCAAGAGAGCCAGCAAGGCGGGTGCGACGATGGACACAACACCGATGCAAGTGCTGTCCAAAGAGGCGTATATATGTATGCTGTATCCCACACAAAGCGTATGTATTCTGCGAGTTGTCTAGATCGTAGCTCGAGAATCGGAGGTCGTGGCGCCACAATCAAGAGTCGTCCGCTAGAGGTGGAGGATATGCGCGGAGAAATGTCGGGAGGGGAAATCGCGGCCGCAATGCGAGGAGAATATGCCGGGATGACGCTGGCAACGAACAACGAAAACAACAGCGCAATGTTGAGAGGGTGGTCTGGAGAATAAGAGAGGAAGAAAAGAAGAAAAGGAGAAGTCGAATGGCCAGACGACGCGAAGGAGGGTGACAGGTCCAGAGATCCAAATGGTCCAACGAGGAAGCAGCGAACGGCGCTTCTTTGCTGGCCCCGGCAAGGGCAAGAGGGGAACGGCGGCTGCAGGATGTGTGAGTGATGCGTTGTACCTTCCCTGCCAGTGGTGCTGTGCTCTGCATGCAGTTGCATACGTGCGTGCAGTCCGCCTTTCCAGCCGTTCATCCATGCAGGAAGGAGCGACCCAGGGCTTGACCTGGGCGGGCAGGCTGGCAGGCTGCGGTGCTGGCGACCCATCCCATCCAGGCCTAGCCCCAACAAAGCTGGGGACCTCCCGCCAACCACTTTACCCCACGGATCAGAATGGCGCCGCCAACACGGCGAGCCAACAAACAAATTCTACCCGCTACAACTGCCAGAGTGCGCGCGGCTTCAGGGCGAACGGCGCCGTTGAGGAACGGTGAGCGGGAGAGCCCACAAGCCTCGTTTGTTAGCAGCGCAAAAGCCGGCGATCAAATGTAGAAAGAACCACGCAAGCGTTAAGCTACAAATCGCTCCTTCCTTAAAGTGATATTTACACCGAAACGTGGACATTGGAGCGTGACGGTGCCGCAGTAATCAGGGCGCAAGGCGAGTATCTGCTGTTGTGTGCGACGTAGGACCGGTCAGCTTGCCCGCCAAGTCACAGATTAAATCAAAACCGCTGTGCTGGTCGCCGTCATCCGTTGCCACGGTCATTTTCGTGCTTTTGTCTTCATGTGTGCCTTTTGGCGCGTCGCGTATTGCTTGCGTGTTCTGTGTTTCGGTGCTTCCTGCCTCTTGCGTCGGTCGCTCTTCCCAAAAAAGGCTACAGAAACCCAATCGCGCCTTCCATTATCCCAACGTCACTTTCCGATGGTATCCGGAGCGAGGGAAGAGCCACAAATAGACATAAAGGAAAGGCTTTTAAGTGGAAAGAACGTGCTGCGTGCGAGAGGCGCAGAGAAATCCATGACTTGATATGAGCGCAGACTTGTGCTCGACACCCTGTCGTGACGTGTACCTTCCATATGAAAACCACTTAACGCGTCTGTCCCTCTGTGGTCTCATTTCGTTCCTTCCTCTTCAACCGCAGATAATTCTTGACCCATAGCCCCTTTTCAGACATTTCCACTATCGCACTTGTTCTTCTCAACTTGACGCATCGTTCTGTCAAAATCCCAAATGCTTGTCGTTCTCTTTTTCCTGCGAACATCATCCTTCTGATTGTATTCTCGTCCGTCCGATCCCAGCAAAATATCTTGCGCCCCTCTTTCCTTCATCTCGGCCCCCATCTGGCCCCGCCCCCAGCGCCCTTCTCAGATGCATCCAGCCAATCCGAGAGCTCCACGCCTCTCCCAGGCTGCATCTACCGGTTTTTTGTGTGTCTTAATTGTCTGCCAACACATAGCCTCAACAAGGGACAACGGCCAGGCCCCATGCCCTTTTTTGGTCATTTTGTTCCTTTTTATCTTTTTTTGACTGTCTGCTTCCTTTCTGCTGGGCCTCGCCCCACGGCCATCCCAGGAGACCGGCCAGGCCTCCTTTCTCTTCGGGACACAAACTTGCTCCTGCGGACCGAATCCCAAGAGAAGGGGCGTCTAAGTGTGGAGGAGAGGATGCAAATGGACGGTGAGTGGGTATCGTCGAGGGATTTGTGCCGGACATCCAGCCAAGTAGCTGATTGACCGCCATTTTTGGACTCTTGACCACAGTACGTCTTCCTTTTTTTCTATCCAGCTTTGCGTCTTGGAATCCTTCCTTGCTTTGCTCCGCCGACTTTCTCGTGTGAGCGGGCCTGCCACATGGTCTTGTGGTCTTCGCCTATGCATGTGGTTTGCCGCCCTTTTGGCAACCATCTCTTGTTTTACACATGCATCTCCTGTCTTTTGTCAGTTTTGTCATTATTCTATTTGTCGCTCCCTCGACGTCGGCACATTCAGCCCCTCCGTGCGCCATCCAACCATATCAAGCACCCAAGCATCCCAGGCATTCCCAGCCAACAAGAATGGACGCGATGTCGCAAGCCGCTGCCGTGTTTTGCATCTCATCGACCGGCTCTGGCCGCACTTGGGTGAGCGGAGCGGCAAGGATCAAGAGACAAGCCATCAGGCCTCCTCATAGGCCCAGGAGACCAAGAAGCGGCATGGGAGACCATAAAATGGCACGCAGCTAATGGTCCATTGGCTCTGGGACTCGAATGTGTGTCACGAATCACGATATGGCAAAGGGGCCCTGCCACCGAAGCAAGGCCCCAGGAGGACCCCTTGAACGGCCCTTCTTTCGACTCTTGCAGTCTTGACTTCTCAATTCCACGAGAGGCAAAGTGCGAAGCCTCAGGACTTGGTGCAGTGCCACATGTCCAGCCAAACAAATACCGAGCGTTCCCCGTCCGGACATTGATATTTTTACGTTGTGCAGCCGTCAGTGGCTTTTTGGCCTCGCAAAATCGCCTATGATGCAGGTCAGAAAGGCTACGTCAGTCTCTCATATCCAGCTGAAGACCGTAAAAGGCATTGGAAGAGATGCTTGTGTATGGACAGACGCATACGCCCGACCAGTGGCAAAATAATACACTGTAGGAAGCATGCATATGTGTGACAAGCCATACCCACACTCACGAGCCGATGTATGTAAGCTCCTTCCTCCCGCCGTCAGCTGCACGGTTATTGACGTGTCTCATTCGCTCGTCCGTATGGTGTCCATTTGCCAATAGGCTTGCTTGGAAGGCCTGCAAGAGAAGTCTCCTTCGTATTTCAGATGATGTGCTTCTGATCGATCCAAAGTATTGGAACATCGATGAGTAAAGTGTATGCACATCATGCCACCAATGTTCATAGTCATTTTTTATCCTGTGTCATAAAATTTTGCAAGTAGAATTGAGATATATTTGTTTATAGTTTACTTCAATTACGGTTTTGTTTTGTTTTGAATTTAACATTAATTTTGAATAGTATTTTATTTTAAATATAAATAAAATTCCGCATGTGAAAAAGAAAAAGATCGAATAGAAAAACACACGTTGGGCGGTCAATAACTGTCTAATGTATACAGCACAATCATACCACTTTTATAGCTATGCGTATCATTGAGATGGATATCATGTATGAAGACTATTGCTTTTGATTTTGCCTATGTCCTGTGAAAATGAAACGCCGTGATATCAAAAATGAAGCAAAATAGAAAATCCCAAATGCTAGCCTGCCCAAAGAATACATGCCTCAAAAAAGTATATACATGATGAAATGTGAGGCATGACCCGAGGGCAAGGAGCCAAAAAATGTACAAGTGCCATATAAAAATCAAAGGTGCCATCCATCCGCCATCCCGCCGGTTTTGTTTTTTATCTATAGGTATAAGGGGTTTGTAGTGTTTTCTTGGAGCTCGTATGTCTTTTTTGTGGTTGTTGCTTTTGCTTTTCGCGTTTTGCTATTTTGTTCCTTTTCGTGAACCCATAATCATACACATCGCCAGACAAGAAAAGAAAAAAAAAGAGAAAAACTAAAAGGGGGCATTAAAAGGGGGCTGGGTTCCCTCCAAGTCGTAATTTAGAACAGGAAAGACAGTTTCGCTGATAAGAAAAACAACGAGCCAAAGCACCATGGGTATCAGACATCCTTGCCAAAGCGGACGTCGAAGCCCTTGAGCACACTCATGATGCTGGCCGCCTCGACCTCCATGGGGTGCCGCCGGGCGGGCGCGTCGGGGTCATGCCGCGGCGCAGCGCGCAGCTTGGGCAGCCACGTGCTGATCTCGTCGGTGGCTTCCTCAAAGTGCCGGTGGCTCGACAGCGTCTTATAGGCGTCGGCACACGACAGGCTGATGCTCTTCTTGGCGGCGTCGGCCGTCAGTGAGCTTCCGTTAGGGCCCAGGAACGTGGACGACGAGGTGATGGGAGGGAGGGTGTTGGACTTTTTGTCCTTGCAGCAGCCGCCGCCAGCACCGCCGCCACCACAGCATCCACCACCACCGGAATCGCCCTGGCGCTCAAAGTTGGCGGCCAGGGAGCGGCAGAATAGGCCTGAGACCGGGTCAGCCAAGCATTGAGCACATGTACCGGGGCCACCGGGTCCGCACTTGGAGCGTGGTGCACCAGAAGAGGCTGGGGCGGCGGATGTGGGCGCGGCCAGCTTGGTCTCCTGTTGCTGTTGCTGTTGCTGCAGCTGCTGCTTCTGCCGTCTGAGGGCGGCCATGCTGGACAGCTTGATGGCGCCCGTGGCAGTTACCTCGAGGGGCATGGGTGCCAGTTCCGCCTCCGACGGCGGAGGGGTCTTTTGCTGGGCAACGACAGTGCCGGCCGAGATGGCCAGGCTGCCCGTCATCGTGACGCCGGGCATGCTGTCGGCGCAGACACAGTATGTGCCGTCCGAGCAGAAGCCGCAGCGCTCCTTGAGGGGGATCTCGAAATGCGGTGCGGGCTGCTGTTGCTGCTGGATCGACGGCTGCTGCGGCTGCGACTGGTGGCGGGGCTGCATCGAAGGAAGTGGTGTGCGGAGAGAAGTAGTAGAGGTAGAGGGCTTGGGGCGGGCGAACATGTGGGTAAAGTCGATCTCGGTGGTGGTGTCGACATCGTTAAAATGGCGGGCACGCTTCTCTTCGGGAGCGAGAGGCGATGGTGAGGATGTGGAGTGGGAGCGCTTGAGCTCCGATGGGGCGGCACTGAAACCGCCGCCGGTCAGGGCGTTGATACTTGCCTCGAGGCAGGCACACTTGGTGCCCAGAGTACACTTGCCGCAGTCCATGGACACGGTGGCGGCCATGACGTCGTCGGCGCACGCGCACGTGCCGTTCAAGTTGCAGTTGCCGCAGGTGAGCTGTTCGTCATCATCGGGTGGTGATATGATCTGGGAGATGGAGAAAGGCTGTGCGGATATCCGGCGGCCGGACGCAGACGAGATGGAACTGGATGTGCTTCCGCGCTGCTGGTCGTTCTGGAGGAGTTTGTGAGGGGCGGGAGAGTGGATGTGGCCGAGCGACTGCTGGTGCTGGTGTGGTTGGTGCTGGGTCTGCTGTGGCTGGATCGAGTTGGTGCGGTGCATGCTGTTGCTGCGTGCCGACGACTGTGATGCCTGGCGCTCCTTGGTGGCCCAGGCCTGGTTGGTGGCCTTCTCCTTCTCGAGCAGGTTCTCGAGCATCTGGCACCGGCTGCGGAGGACCTGGACCTCGGTTTCGAGTGTGTGGATCTTGTCCTGAGATTCCCGCTCGACACGGTCGTGCTCATTCTTCTGGTCCTCCAACAGATCCTCAAGCTCGCCCACACGGGCAGCTCTACGTTCACGGAAGGCACGCTGTGCAGCACGGTTCTGGGCCTTGCGCTTCGTCGGCGGAGTGTCGGTGGCGGGCTTGCGGCCCGGCTTGGGACGCGGCGGGATCACCCATTCCTTGCTTGTGATGGACATGGGCGGCTTGCCAGGCATGACTGTTGCTGCCGGGCTCTGTGCTGCGGCCGGCGACTGAGGCGCTGACGAGACGACTGAGGTCATGGACATGACGTTGCCACCGGGAGAGTTGGCGGCGATCTGCATCTGGAGTGGCCGCACGGCGGCTGGTGTTGGTGCCACGGGCTTAATGGCTAGCTGTGGCTTGGGGGCGACGTTGGATGTGTTACTTGTTGTGGATGTTGCTGCAGAGGATGTGGAGGTTGCTGTGCTGGGCTTGGGCGAGTCGTGGGACGACATGGGCGAGGCGGGCGACATCGGCGTGCTGCTCTTGCTGCTGTAAGCCGACGCGAGGGGCGCCGGAGAGAAAGCCGTGCCGGAGGGCAACGGCGACTTCATTGCGAGAGAGGGATTTGGCGACGGGGCCATGACAGCGAACATCTCAAAGTGAGAAGCGCTGCGGCGGGGTGGTCATGCAACGCAGAAAAGGTTGTGGTTTTGTGCGGATCAACGGATCTCAAAAGGCTGCACGGGATCTCGGGGTCCCGATTGGTGGTGTGGTCGATGACGATAGAGAGTCACAAAAATTATGTGCAGTATCGTGGGCTGTCAGAATGTTGTTCGATAGTTGAAATGTCGTGAAAATGGCGATAAAATGCGGTTTGCACGATTTGAGCAGTTGAAAGCGAGTTGCGGTCACCCGATGCGAGATACACGATAATACGAAAAGAAACCGATTTCTGGGCGGCGATGGCCGGAAGGGTGTTATTATTAAGTATTTTTTTATCCCTCTCTCTTTAAGCCGGCTGGGTGGCCGGAATCGCCCTTGGCTGTTAGGGCGCAGAGTTGCCGAATTGGTGCGTTTATTTTGGCGGGTGCCAGGAAAAAGATCGGTATAGTAGCTAGTCTTTTGGACTTTTTCTTTGGTGGTTCTTTGGCGTGTTAGCCCCGCCAAGGTCGAGTAGTGGAATTCTGGAGCTGCGCGTTTCAATCTCCGGGTAGCGTGTGCTGTTATTGCCCCTCGTGTTTTGGTGGGTTGGGAGAGCTTGAGCTGTGGCGAGTTGGAGGTGAGGGTTGCGTGATGTAGAGGAAAGAGAAAAGAGAGAAAACAGATTTTGGAGATAAGGTGAGATGCAAGATGTAAGAAGTCAGGAGCAAAAAGGGGTAGAAACGTGCAAGAATGAAAAAGGAAAGAGGGAACAGTGAAAAGACTACAATGTGGGCAGGAACGAAGGAAAGAATGAAGAGAGAGTCAAAGACGCATGAGACCGAGGAAAGCGCAGAAAACAGCTTGCGTTTGCGCAGGAAGGAGCCGCCTCTGGATAGCAGGAAAAGGAAATTTGCGGTGGCGGACTCAGCAAGTGCAAGCGACCCCACCAACACCGGTCTGCAGCCAGTTCTTTCCTGATCGGGGCTGCCTGGTGGAAAAGATCAAAAAGATAAAAGGAACAAAATACTTGCGAATCTACGCCGATAATCTTTACACAGTACGAGTCATACAGTTGGGGAAAAAGCTTTGCATTCCAGTGTCGAGTGGGCAAGGTAACAGAGAAAAAAAAAGAGCAACTGCCAAAAATAAAAAATCACGCGCTGATCCAACGCCAACTTTTGACCCCCATCTGTGCCCGTTTCCTCTTTCCTCTTCCTTGTCCTTGTCCCTCGCTCCTTCCTTTTCACGAGACGTGCGAGTTGCCCCAGAATAGCGCCCCTCTCCCCTCTGGTTCAGGTTTGGAGCGGAGCGAACGCTCTTTCCTTCTTCTGTCCGTCTTTTCTCCTGGACAATTTTGTGGGCGTCTTTTTGGCGTCTTGTGTCTTTTGCTTTTGTACTCCGTACTTGATCAAGTCGAGTTGGTGTCCCCGTTGTATTGTATGGGGCAAGTGAGAGGTTTGTGTGTGGGGGCTCTCGCTGTGCCGGCTCGGATGCTGATTTGCTGGCTCGGCTGAAGGTAGACGAAGAAATTGAGTTAGCAGCCAGAAGCGAGGGAAAAGCAGAGACGAAAAAATAGGGAAGGAGCCAGAAAAAAAGTCATGGGAAAGTGGGCCCACTGATGCGATTGATAAGATAATTTTTCCTAGGGTCTTGGCCCGACCCCTCAACTTTTCTGTGCTCCCTTGAAATCGCGCCATTTACGCTTCTCGGAAAGGAGGTTTCCCTACGGAAGTACTCAGGACGGAGTTTTCCAGTCACACTCTTTCTTTTCTCTTGTCGTTTCGCTTCCTTTCTTTGCTCTCTCCACTTGCCAAAAAGATGCATCAGTGCGTCGTGATTGGATCCAGTGGAGGCCACACGGGGCAATCTGGATTTTGTCTGACCCAACGCAGCGTCAGCGGAATTGGCAGTACGAGAGCTGTTTCCATTTGGATTCCCATAAAGCTGTGAAGGGGCGTCTTCCGTCTGCCGTAGCGTTGCAGAGTTTTCAAACCTTTGCGTAAGAGGTACGAAAAGGCCCGGCCAGGCTGTGCGCCAAGCAGCGTTCAAATTTACCATTGTCCAGTCTGCACGCGTCGCCTTGTTGAAAGCAGACACACACAGACGGACAGAAGACACATACAGCACGGGACGGGCTGGCAGGGCCGGTATCGGCGACGAGGGCATGAATAAATGTCTCGAAGAGTCAGTCTTTTGAATCTCTTGATCCTTCAAGAACGCCATTGTTTGGCGATGCACTATTGACTACCCATGAAAAAAGAGTGGCAACAGTTTTGCGTCAACCTGAATGAACCGGGACAGATCCCCATAAGATCGTCAGCGAGCGACTTCGGACGCGTCGGTGTGGTATTCATGTGGTACAAGGTACACAGTACTTTCTTTCCACCACAAGTTTAACCGTATTGCCTGCTGGAACAGCCTGCCTGCCGAACAGAAGGCTGTTGGGAGGAGACAGACCTGAATGGATGTGGGCTCTTTTTTTCTTGAGCATTTTAGGTGTGGAGGGGGGGGATTTACCGTCAGACAAGGAGAAAAGCGACCCGGTCCCAACAAATGCAGCGCCAGGAAATACGACCCCAGCTTCGGACTCCGTCGGATGCTCGGTTTGCGCAGAACCGCAAAATCAAGTGCGAAGGCCATGGAAGTCAGAAACACACGGGGTCAGTTCGACAAGTTTGCATCTTTGATGATTTGAAAAATGAAGAGTCTTTGTCTTCAAATATTATGTGCTCTTCGACGGGAAATCGACGAAAGTAAAACGACGCCCAGCTCAAAATAAAAACAAAAGCTGCATGGACCACATGCCAGATCCACCGGTTGGTGATGGTGGGCAGCCAAGAAATCGAAGGAGGAGGAGGTACGGAGTAGGGTGCACGAGGGATGTCGAATTTTTTATCAGATCAAAAGACAGGAACACAGGGTTCGGCCATGCAAGATTATCAATCTCTTCGTCTCCTCGGAGGAGAAATAGGAGCGCCGTTTGTGGGCAAGCAAAGCTGCTGGGAGACGAAAATGGAAAAACGCAAAAAAGGCAAAACCAAAGAGAGACACTCGAAGGAGCGAATCACAAGAAAAAAGTACGGGAAAACCAAAAAGAGCCGAGAAATGGCCGCCTTCTTTTTGGATGAAGCCGCAACGAGGTCGCCATTCGCCTATCCGCTGTTAGGCAATTCGGTGCTTTGATGTGTGCTGGTCAGCGCTGTCCAGCCAGTAGATGGCGCCAAAATGCTAAGCGTAAGGCGCTGAGCGCGCTGTGTGGCCTGTCTCACCCCCCTGGAAGGGCAGAGCGGCTAGTTATCTGGACGATCTATGGCGAATGGGCGGCGACAATTTGAAAAGAAACAATACAGGAACGCACAAAACAGGAAAGCAAGAAACACAATTGCCGAGAGTGATGGACGCACTGGCACATGTCGAGTCCTTGAAAGCACGCAATGCATTCGGAAGACGAGGAACATGGCCTGAGAGTGAACTGCCCATCACGGTGAAGAGACGGTGAACGGAACTGTCGAGGAAACAATTTCCTCCTGCAGATGCATTTGGTCATTTTGGCCGATCGACTGGGCTATTTGCAATCGTAAACGGGAATAATGAGAGATTAGGAGGCAAAAAACTGGCACAGAATTATCAGATCAGATCAGAGGGAGTAACTGGTTGATATAAATGTAGACTGTGTAATAGTGCCAATAGCACTGTAGACAATACTGTGCAGGCTTCCAGTCCCCGCACACGTGACCATCCACATTCAATTCGTTAGCACGAGGCACCGCTGGGCTCAGGGACAGCTAACCCACAGTGGCATCAAGCTCCATCACGACCTTAGTTGACGACATTTGCGACATCTTCAATTCCCGTTCCGCCTGCACCTCGACCTGCCCAGACCCCTGGGCTTCCTTATACGTCCGAATCACACACACCAACATATATGGACTCTTCACAACTTGGCTCGGCCCGCGGGCGGCCACCACCTTCTCCCTACAGCACAGGCGGCTTCCAGTTGCCATCCTCCTCCTCATCAGAAAGCGGCGACGGCGGCGCCCGTAACGGAACCAGAAACCGCAATGGCTTTGGCCTTGGGATTGACGGGGATGATGATGACGACGATCTCGATTTCGACGACGACGACCTCGACCTGCCCTTTCCTGCCGCACTCTCGCGCAAAGACTTTTTGACGCCGTCGTTTGACGCCACACAATACCTGTCGTCGCTCTTCCCCTCGGGCGACGACAGCACACAAACCCACCGGCACCAGACGCTCGAGGATCTACGGACCGAGTTGCGCGAGCGCAGCAGCGCCATCAGCGCGGAGCTGCTGGAGCTGGTGAATGCCAACTACACAAGCTTTTTAGAATTGGGCGACGAGCTCAAGGGCGGCGACGAGAAGGTGGAAGATGTGCGGGTGGCCCTCTTCGGGTTCCGGCGGTCGGTGGAGGACGTGCAGAAGCGGGTCAAGGAGCGGCGGGTGGCGGTCGCGGACGCGTGCCAGGAGCTGGGGTCGGTGCGGACGGCGATTGATACGGGGCGACGGCTGCTGGAGTTGGACGAACGGGTGGCGCAGCTGGAGGACCGCTTGTCGATTGGGGAGTCGTCCAACGGTGCACAAAAAGCGGCAACGGCAGCACAAAATGACGGCGGCCTCGACTTTGGCGATATCGACGAGGAGGACGAGGACGATGAAGAGGATGAAGACGGCGAAAACGACGACAACGACAACGACGAAAATGCGCCCGTTTTTGTGGCCAGCGGACCACGAAAATTGGCAGCATTGGCCCGTGATCTGCTGTTGGCCTCACAATTAGCAGACACTCTCGGCCACCAGCTGCCGTTTGTCAAAAAGGCGGACGAGCGGCTGGGCAAGTGCGAGAGCACGCTGATATTGGATTTGAATGCAGCCGTCAAGGAGGCGCGGACGATCTCGAGAAGCAAGAACAAGACGGCCCAGTCGCGGCTGCTCAAGCTGCTGGGGATCTACCGGGTACTCAACCGGGAAGACGAGGTTGTGCGTATTCTGAGGGAGAAATAGGGCGGCCGCCTTCACATTACGATCCAGTACGACGATGTACTACCTCAATCTCCAAAGTGAAAACAAACTAGACAAAAATAATGTATAGAATAACGAAGCGCTCTTTATATTCATGTCTTTGAGTTTTTGTGTGTGTTCTTTTTCTTCTTTTGTGCTCATGGAAAAGCATGCTATGGTGGTGATATACAGGTTCTAAATCCAAATATGCCCATGCCCCAAATTGGATATCATACATTTTTTGGTCCTCGCTCCGCTCGCGTCGTCCTCGCATCGCTCGCCGTCTACATCACAGTCGACAGCATCTCCTCCGTCACCGCCTCGTCCGTCGAGCTCACGGCGCCGCTCAGGCTGAAGCCGGGCCCGTTGGTCGAGCTCAGCACGACCTCGTCGATGGACTTGGCCGTCTGGCGCTCAATGTCGCGGATGTTGCTGCGGATCTGCGCCAGCAGCGCGCGGATGTTGTCGCCGAGCATCTGCGGCGAGTAGTTGAGCTGGCCGACGGCCATGCGCACGACGCCGTCGCGCTCGCGGTAGTCGGCGGTGCCGGCCATGTCGCGGATCAGGGCGTGGACGTCGCTCGTGATCGTCTTGTTCTTGGTGTTGGGCATCAGGCCCTTGGGGCCGAGGATGCGCGCGAGCTTGGCCTGCGAGAGCGCCGGAAGCGAGTCGACGTGGCAGATCATGCGGTTGAAGTTGATCTCGCCGGCCCGGATTTTTTCGAAGAGCGTCTCTTCGCCCACGGCCACGGCGCCGTCCATCAGGGCGTCCTTGGCGATCTGGCTGTCCTCCGGGCACACGACGGCAATCCGCAGGTCGGAGCCGATGGGGAACGGCAGGTGGATGCGGTCGCGGACGTTCATGCCCGCGCGCGGCGTCACCAGCTTGACGGCCACTTCATAAATCGTCTTGGTGGGCGGGCGGCCGACCTCGATGGCCCGCAGGTAGCGCATGGCGTCGCACAGCGAGTAGGAGACGAGCTTCTTCTTGTCGTAGACGCGGAAGGACTTGTAGACCTTGCTGGCGTTTGGCTGGTCGTCTTTTTTGTGCTTGTGCGAGGCGAACCGTGATTGTGAGTTTTGCATACTCAAGGCTGGGACGAGGAATCGTGGGACGGTGTTTGCAGCGGCGGCCAGCTGCGGCCGTGGCCGTGCTGCTGCTCGGAAGGCTGTGCTCGTCATGGCGACGAGGCATTGGCGTTGTAAGGCCATTGTGTGTGGTGTGAGGAGGCGGAGAAGTCGTCGTCGGCCGGATATCTCGAGAGGTCGCGCGATCGTCTTTTTCGGTGGTCAATTGGAGCTTCAAAATTTACCCTAGGGAAACATTTCATTGGTGCCTCGAATTTCAGGCGTCACGTGTCCGCCGTCGTCCCCTGTCTTATTTTTTTCTTGGGCTTTTTTTGGACCTTTTTAGTGCCCGATAAGATAAGCCCGGGCAAGGAGTCAGAGCCCAAAGCGCCTGCAACTGCCTAAATCGCCCCAAACACCCCACTAACACGCCTGCCAACTGCCAGAACAGTCTTTATTAGGCCCGTAACCCCGCGATACCTGACGTTGAAAGCTTTTGTAGCTTCACTCACCAAAACAACACAACCCGAATACCCGGCATTGCAGCCACAGTATCGACTTCCACACCCCCAAAATGAAGACCGACGATCTCAAGGCCCTGCCGGCCAAGCTGGTGGGCGACTTCCGCACCGTCGAGCCCGCCCTGACGGCCCTGGACAAGCACCTGACGCTGCGCTCGTACCTCGACGGCTACACGCTGAGCGATGTTGACAGCAAGATCTGGGTCGCCCTGGCCGAGAACCGCGCCGCCGTGTCGTTTGTGCGCCGCGGCACGCTCATCAACCTGAAGCGGTGGTTCATCTTCGTCGAGGACCGCCACCCGGAGATCCAGGACAGCGTCAAGGCGGCAAGCGCCGCGCGCCAGGCCAAAGTGGCGGCGGCCAGTCGGGCCGGCGGCAGCTACAACATGTCGCTCAAGGACGCCGACAAGGGCGTGGTGACGCGGTTCCTGCCGGAGCCGAGCGGCTACCTGCACATTGGCCACGCCAAGGCGGCGCTGCTCAGCGACTACTTTGCGCGGCAGTACAACGGCACGCTCAAGCTGCGGCTCGACGACACGAACCCCTCGAAAGAGAAGGAGGAGTTCCAGGACGCCATCATCGAGGACCTGCGCCTCATGGGCATCAAGCCCGACACGCTGTCGTACACCTCGGACCACTTCCACTACCTGTACGACATGTGCCTGCGCCTGATCAAGGAGGGCCACGCCTATGCCGACGACACGGACCAGGAGACAATGCGCGACCAACGCATGAAGGGCATTGCCTCCAAGCACCGCGACCGCCCTGTCGAGGAGACGCTGCAGATCTTCACCGAGGAGATGAAGAACGGCACGGAGATCGGCCAGAAGAACTGCATCCGCGCCAAGATCTCCGTCGACGACAACAACAAGACGCTGCGCGACCCCGTCATCTACCGGGTGAATATCGAGAACACCCACCACCGCACCGGCGACGCCTGGAAGATGTACCCGACGTACGACTTTGCCTGCCCCATCATCGACTCGTACGAGGGCATCACGCACGCCATGCGCTCCACCGAGTACACCGACCGCAACGCCCAGTACCAGTGGTTCCTCACGACCCTCAAGCTGCGCCAGGTCCACATGTTTGATTTCGCCCGCATGAACTTTATCCGCACGTTCCTGTCCAAGCGCAAGCTCGCCAAGCTCGTCGACACTGGCCGCGTCTGGGGCTGGGACGACCCGCGCATGCCCACGATCCGCGGTGTGCGCCGCCGCGGCATGACCATCCCCGCCCTGCGCGACTTTATCCTCAAGCAGGGCCCCAGCCGCTCCGTCACCACCATGGAGTGGGGCGTCTTCTGGGCCGCCAACAAGAAGGAGATCGACCCCGTCTCGCCGCGCCACACGGTCATCTCGGCCAAGGACGCCGTCAAGGTCACCGTCACCGGCGCCGACGCGCCTGCCACGCCCAACACCGTCGAGAAGCCCCTGCACCCCAAGAACAAGGATGTCGGCACCAAGCAGGTTGTTTTCTCCTCGGAGATCCTGCTGGACCAGGCCGACCTCAAGCTCATGAAGGTCGGCGAGGAGATCACCCTCATGTCCTGGGGCAACGCCATTGTCAAGGACATCCAGACTTCTGCTGACGGCGTCGTCACGGGCGCCACCGTCGAGCTCAACCTGGCCGGCGACGTCAAGAAGACCGAGAAGAAGGTCACCTGGCTGTCGACCGCCGGCCAGGAGCTCGTCAAGGGCGAGGCCTGGGACTTTGACTACCTGCTGACCAAGAACACCCTGACCGACGACGACGTGCTCGAGGACTGCCTGACCCCCGTCACGTCGACCGAGGAGGACGTGCTGGGCGGCGCCAACATGAAGGACCTCAAGAAGGACGACATTATCCAGCTCGAGCGCCGCGGCTTCTACCGCGTAGACAAGGGCCTGAACGACTGGGCCGAGGGCGAGGCCGGCGACAAGGGCCCGCGGATCGTCATGTTCCTGATTCCCAGCGGCAAGTCGTCGTAGGTGTGTCTGTGTGGCTGTGTACAAGATTAGCAACTGTGGAAAACAAAAAATAGCTGGCATTTGAGAGTAAACAAAATATATCATGTTCACATTTCGAGTGTTATCCAAAAAGTAAACTTATACCAGACTTGCATTGTGATGCTGTAAAAGGGTATCGTAAGGAAAACTAAAACTATAAATATAAAACGAAGATCCAATCCCAATATAACCCAGAAAATTCAAATGCTGTTTAAAGGAATGACCGCAGACAAATGCAAATGCCAAAAATTGCGAGCCCAAGGCCGCGTCTAAATACAAGGAGTGTGCTTTGTAGAGTTTGTAAAGATTGTGTAATAAATGGTAGGGTGGTTGGAGGATCGGAAAGAGTGTCTACTCCTCGGCCTTCTTCTCTTTGGCTTCGGGCACTTGAGGGAGGCGAGTCTCGACCGGGCTAGCTGTCAGCGACGCCGCAATGGACGGGCTACCAGGACTGACAAGATCATGGCCAATGTACTTGCGCGAAGCCGTGTCGAGGGCAGGAACCTGTGGGCGACGAGCGGCCACAGGAGATGTCGTGACCGTCACCGCGTCTTTACCCTTGACAGGACCAGCGGTAGCAGTAGTTGCAGCAGTGGCAGCCGGCGACGACACGGAGATTGTCGGGCTGGCCACCATCTGTGTGGGCGATGCCACCGTCACAGCCGACAGCATTGGGTTCTCGCGCTCTGTTGCCGGCGGGGAGAAGGGCGGTGGGACATAGCGGGTACCGTTGCCAAAGCTGCTGCGAGGCATGGCAGGCGAGGGCGGTGCCAGGTTGCCGTTGTTAACATTGGCATTGGCGCCCGTCATGTAGTTTGTGATGGTGCCGTTGCCGTGCACACTGTACGTGTTGGATGTGCGATAGTTGTAGTAGTCGTCGCCGACGCTGCTCTTGCGGGCGCCGTCAATGTTGGACACGTTGGATGGTCGGCCTGCGCCACCATCCATCTCCATGGCCATACCACCGGCTGCGATAACACCGCCAGTACCGGCCTCGCCGGTCTCGGCCGCGTGTTCACGCATGACAGCACGGACGTCGCGGTCGTGCTCGATCTGCTGCATGAGGTCCAGGTCGGTGGGCCAGATGGCGCGACGGACGCCCTGGATGATGAGCTCAAAGATGACGACAGCGGCGAGCGCCAGGATGAGCGTGACCCAGAAAGTGCCGGAACGGCCAAAGTTGTGCAAAAAGGTACCATGCACCAAATAAGGGCCCGGCTTGACACTGTACACAAGAGACAGCAGGATCGACCATAGGAACCAGCCCGTCACAGAAACAAACAGGCCGACTGCCGAGATTATGGTCTGGTTGTGCATTTCGAGGACGAGCATCTTGAGGTTGATGAGGATGATGCAGACCGAAAAGGCCAAGCTGCCCATGGCGTACAAGGTCGTGTCCGTCGTGAAGAGGGCCTGCGTGTAGACGGCGTAGATGACGTAGAAGATGAGGAGCGCCTCGATCACGCCCGTGACCGTCCAGCCAATGTACTTGCGGAAGCAAAAGCCGACGTTGCGTTGACCATAGGTATAAAGTTCAGGCACGGCCAGCAAAGTGTCGGCGCGAAGGTCCTTTTCAAAGATACCAAAGAGGATGACAGGCAGCGAAGTGAAGAGCGTGTTGAAGACCGTCAGAGAGGTCGACTCGTACAGCGAGGTGCCCGTGTAGCCATTGTACATTTGGTACAGGGCCTGCACAAGATAGAACACCATCTCCTTCCAGAACGTGCCGAGAATGTACTTGCCGGTGCGCACATAGTTCCAGCGGCCGTGCACGAACAGCAAGCGCTGCAGGAAGCGGAACTGGGCAATCGAATAATCGGAAATACGCGCGGCCTGCAGGCCCTCGCGGCCCGAGATACCGATGCCGACGTGCGAGGCCTGGATCATGGCAATGTCGTTGGCACCGTCGCCAATGGCCAGCGTCATGGACGAGGGCACGCGCTGGCGGATGCACTTGACGAGCGTGGCCTTTTGCGAGGGTGAGGCACGGCAACAGATGACGGAATCGACACGGGCCACGAGATCAAAGAACAGGATGCGCATGTCTTCCTGGGCCTCGACAACACTAAGCGTGTGGCCATCAATGACCACCACCGAGTGCGGCATCATACCACGGCCGACGTCGACCAGAGTCGAGGCGATGCGCTCCTGAAGATTGTCCTGGTCGACGAGGGCGTCGAGCACGTAAATCTCAGAAAAGGGCTTGCAGATACGGGCGGCGTGCGCAATGTTGATAGCCGTCTCGCGCTTGTCACCCGTCAGCATCCAGATCTTGATATTGGCACGACGCATCTTGTCGACAGTCTCGGGCACGCCCTGCTGCAGCTTGTCCTCGATGGCCGTGGCACCAGCCAAATCGAAACCTTGCTCGATCAGGTCGGCAGCGGCCTCGATGCGTTCCTGGCGGTTGACGAGCGACGTGGTGGCTTCCTGGAAGAGCGTGCGCCACTTGCGGTAGTCGTCGTCCTCGACATAACGGTAGGCAAAGAGCAGCGTGCGCAGACCCTCCGAGGCGAAATCATCAATGTGCTGGAAGCAGCGCTCGAAAACGGCGCCCTCGTTGATGGCAATGGCCTCGTCGACCATGCCGCCATACGGGTCATCATACAGGCTCTCGGCGGCCGCAGCAGCAGCAATGCTGCCGTCGTGCGACCACTGGCGGGGCTGCTGACCAGGACGGCGGCTGCCTTCACCGTTGGCACCGTTGGAAGGGCCACCAGCGTGCATGTCGTCGACAATATCGAGGTCCTCACGCTCGCGGCGGCGCAGCCAGCCATCGACATCACCCGAAAAGACACCCGAGCGACGGTAGGCGTTGTCGACCGACTTTTTTCCGGTGCTGATGCGTGGCAGGGCACGGAACTGGTGCATGGACGCGGCGCGAACCAGATTGATACTGGAGCGCGGTGTGCCGATGCCGCCGCCGTTGCCGCCGCCGCCACCATTGATGCTGACTGTCGTGCTCTTGCGCATCATGGCGCGCTCCTGCTCGACACTCTTGCGCTTGCTGGCGCGGCGCTCGACGGCGCTGGCCTTGGCCAGGGCCATGTGGTTGAGCTTGAGGCGGGGCAGGATGACGCTGTCGGCGCCCTTGCAGAACATGCAGATGCGGCCGTCGGGCATGCGGATGATAATGGTCATGCGCTTGCGCTTGCTGCTAAACTCGATGACGTCCAGGATCTGGTAGGTCTCGGTGATGGGCGAGCCGTCGAGCTGGTGGAACTGGAGCTTGATGGACTGGCCGGGGCGGTCGATCAGCAAGTAGCCAAGATCACGGGCAGCCTGCACAAGGGCCAGCTCGTCGGGCGATGCGGCCTGGAAATCGATCTCGCCGCTGGCGGTGGTCTCGGGGATACAGGTGTGGCAGAGGGCAATGCACAGGATAAAGTGGCGGGCCTTGCGCGAGAAAGCAGTGTGGGGACGATGGCGGATATACTGAATCAGGTCCTCAGTCTTGAGTTCCTGCTGGGCGCGGGACGGACGAGCGGTTGAGCGCCAGTGGGAAGACATGGAGCGGCGCGGGGCCTCAAACTCAATGGCGGTCGAGTTGCGAGGGTTGGTCGGGACTTCGCTCATAATCGACGGCGTTCGGGGAGTAGGAGGGACCGGCAAGTGGACGTTGGAAGGCGTGGGCGAGGGAGAGATCGGGCCAGGCGACATGGGACCACCAGGAGACATGGAGTTCTGCTGCTGCTGCTTACCCTCGGCCTTGCTGTTCCGACGGCGGCTCATGGACCGAGAGCGTCTCGTCTTCTTGCCGCCACGGTGACGCAGCCGGCGACGCTTGCGTTCCATCTCGTCCTCGTCGCGGGCAATGTCCATGTCGTGCAGCCAGGCGGTACCGGCAACGCTCATTTTGCGGAAACGCATCTTGTTCTCGGTCAGGGTGCCTGTCTTGTCGGAAAAAATGTAGCTGACCTGGCCCAGGTTCTCGAGAATGGTGGTCGTGTTGGCCACAAAGGCGGTGTCGGTGTCCGGGTCGTACATTTCGGTATCGGCAAGCAGGTACAGCTGGCCGACCTTGATGATTTCCAGACTGACGTAGAGCGACAGGGGGATCAGGGTGTTGAACATGATGATGAACGCAAACAGGATCTGGCTGAGTGGCAGGTCGGCGTCATCGAGGTACCAGGCGTGGTTTGCGTAGTGCGAGACCCAGATGCCGTTGCCGGCGGAACAGCCGACCGACAGCAGGACGACAAAGATGACCAGCAAAATAACAATGCGATTGACGACGGACTGCATGGCGGGAGCCTTGGCGCGCTTGTGCTTGTGGGCGTTCATGCGGATCTTGCACTCCTCGCCCGAGTTGACGACGAGACCAATCATGTCGGCGGTGTTGCGCACAACGGAGCCACGGAAGACAACCTGGTTGAGGGTCAGCGGCATGGCCTCGCCATTGACGAGAACGCGACCTTCGTAATTGTACAGGTCCAGGTTAGGGTCTTCAGAGACGATCTCGGCGCCACAGGCGGCCATGCCAGCGAGGGATTCGCAGTGCTCAGACAGAAGTGCGCAGGCCTGCTTCGTCTTGAGGTTGGTCTCGCCGTCGAGGGCCATGGTCTCAATGTAGGCAATGCCGTTGGGGCCAGAGGCGTGCAGAACAATCATGTCGGCAGGGACAGGATCGTCACGACGCAAGCGGACAATGTCACCCACGCGCAGATCCTGCCACTGCACGGCAGCCCATGGCATACGGCTAATGGCAGTAGCCCCCTCGTCGGCACCTGCGCATTCGGCCGAGTTGGAGCGGACGCTCTCGAGGTCCGCGGCGACATTGGCCGAGGTCACTGTGCTCAGGGGAACACTGCCAGCATCTGCAGCGCCAATGACGCCAATACCACCAACATCACCGGTCTCGCTTGCGCCATTGGCCGCCACACTCTCGCTTGCCGACTTGGACCACTTCTGCGGGCGCACCTTGTGCCAGATGTTCTTGTCGTTGGCGCTCTTTGCGTTGGCGGCGGCCTGCACAGTGTGGCCCGGGTCCAGCACGTAGGCGGTGCTGCGGTTCTCGACGCGATCGAGGCGGTAACGGCGGTAGTCGTCGTAGCCCTCCTTGAACATGCTGATGGCGACAAAGAAGAGCAGGGGCGCAATGGTCGTGTAGGTACCGGTCGAACTGAGGCCGGGGATCATCTGGAGGATGGAGATGATGAGGAAGTAAAAATTGGCGAGCTTCATGAATTGGAAGACAAGCTGCTTGGGCAAGAAATCCCAGACAGTGTAGCGACTCGAACGGATAAAGTTGGAAATGAATGGCTTTCCTGAGCGGTCGTCGATATAGGGCGTCGAACGGACGCGGCCGGGGTCGAGCATGATATGGCGGCCGTCGACGCTTGGTGGCAGAGGCCGCTGGCGGAGCAGGCCCTCGATAATGTACTTGCGGTACACACCGGCGGTCTTGCTCTTGAAGTGGTGATAGGGGCCTGTCGTCCAGCGGCGCTGGCGCTCCCGCTGACGGTCCAGCCAGTCCCGGTAGTGTGCCAGAGTGTCGCTTGCATCCGTGACACGCGTGTTGGTGGAAGTCGACAAGGCGGGGGCCTTGACGGGGCCATCGTAGCTGTCGACATCGTTGAGACCCAGACGCGTGCGTGTAATGGAGGTACGCGGAGGCTCGACGAAGCTAACACCGCTCCTCCGTCCCAAGTTCGCCGCAGGCGCAGGAGACTGGAGGTGGCCATCGTTGTTGTCGGGCAGTCGTCGCCGCGCCTGGGGCGAGACCAGCGTGGCGCCGGAAGAACCGTCGTCGCGGATAGGTGATATGATGGGCGCCAGCGAACCACCTTTCCCTAGTCCTTTCTTCGCAGCTACGCCGCCCGTGCCAGCAGCCGGCGGTGCAGGGCCCTCCACATTGGACTGGATTGTGTAGAGATTTGTGTTCAGTCGTAATGATGGAGGGTTCGGCTGTGCAGAGGAGGAAGAGGAGGACGAGGAGGACGAGGCGGGAGGGAATCGTGCCGCAAGAGCAGCAGCCGAAGATGGCGAGAGAGGTGCATGGTCTGCTTGCCGTAACGCAGATCGCGGCGTCGGTTGTGTGGATAATGATGGCAGCGAAGGTTGTGCTGGTTGTGAAGAGGATAACGGCTGTGATGATTGCGTCGGCGACTGAGGTTGCGGTTGGGAGTGTGGCCGGTCGTCGCTGCTCGGCTGGTCCCGCAGGTTCGTGTCACGGAGAATGTCCTCGGAGAAGCGAATGCGGGCCTCGATGGCGGCAGCATCGGCAGCGGCCGCGTCGTCAGCGCTGCGGCGGCCCGCCATGGCTGGTCAGGGTTGAAGCGAGTTCCCCTTGCAGCGGGTTTGGGTCTGCTGACGCGTGTTGATGATGTCGATGTCGCAGTTGGATTGATTAACGTCGGGATGTCGCTCAAAGGGATTGTGTAAAACGTGGTAGTATCGAGGGTGACGACGAAAGGGATCGAAAACTGGAAAAGGGAAGTATTTCGCTTTCGTCTTTCGTCTGAACAAAAGAAAGAGATGGGAGAGCACGCGACAAAAGGCTGCGAGGTGCGAAATGAAAGAGTGGACGAGGGCGCCACTGGGAACGGGGCGCAATGTCGTAAGAAACAAAGAAAATGCAAGTAAGAGCAAGGCTTGCGTGTCTGCGTGCTCAGTATGTGAGTGTTGTGCGAGCCGAAACGAAAGAATGCCCAGCAGATGAGGAGAATGCAGAATGCAACGAGAATGCAAACACGGCGAAATGCAAAGAATGAGGAAATGAAGAAAACTGAAGGTCAAGAATCGACAATTGAGAAACAAGAGTGGAAACTTGCGCTGCAAAAACCATTCGTTGTGAGACAAAATGACAAAACGACAAAATGAGGAGACTCAACGCCCGACAGCGGCACTTTCCTCTTTCGTCGTGCCCGTTTTTTCGTTGGAGGTCGGTGTTTTTCGATTTCGATTTCGTTCGTTATTTCCCTTCGTTTCTTGGGAGGGAACTCGTGCAAGTCTTGGCCGTAAGAAGAAAAAGCAAGGTTGGCGAAAAAGGACGAAAGACGAAAGAAGGCTAGCGAGAGAAACGTTGTGGTGCAGCACGGGAGCGCGGTCTCTTTTTTCTTGATGGTGCAGGCTTTCTGGGTTTTGGTGCTACGGACTACTGTGGTAGGTTTTGGGTTGGCGGTGCCAGGGTGGTAGCGGGCCGTCGTCGAAAGGGGAAAGGGGACGCCGAGAGGAAGAGAAGAAAGAAGCGGCACAGTGTGAGTCCTTTCTTCCTCTTTTCTTTGTTGCAGCCTGATGCTGTCAATCGCTGCGCCGCCGGGCCTTGCAGCCTGTGTTCATGCACTGTCCCCTGGGCGGCATTCGACACGAGGTTGTGCACTGGAGCTGATTGGGTCTAGGGCGTGCTGGCGCTGTCGTATCGTCTTTCTTGGATTTGCTTCTTCTCGTGTGGGCTATTTTTTGTTGGGTTCCAGAAGAGCGGGGCCAGCGGGTTAGTGCTCCGTGGGCCGAGAGAAAGTCGTGTTTCGCACAGTGTCGTTGGAAGATTGAGATGATGGAGAGAAAGTCGATTATTGGAGTCGGGGCTGAAGTTGTCTAGACCTCGTCGCGACCAATTCGATCAATTCAATTCAATTGTGGCGTGTTTGCAGCTGGCTAACAACCAACGGATTCACCATGCGTCAACAACAGATTCAATAGCGAGTTTGCAATTGCTTGGCGAGGGAAATGTACAGAGAGATGGGTATTGGGTATTGGTATCTGAGTGTAAAAATGTATATGTTGAGGCGATCAATGCCCAGCTTCGTTGACCTTGGCTGCGGCAGCTGAAACGGTAGACAAGTCGGGGAGTGAGGTCAGAAGCATCCGCGAGATAAGAGCCAGCAACAGGAGCAGCGATATCATGCAAACAACGACAAAAGCCGTTCGTGGAGGCGGTCCGCTGGGGGCTGCAGCAAAGGTCGACTCGATGGGTCTGAATGTGCGACTGGATGTTGATTGTCTCGGTTCTCTGTGTTCCCTTGTCAGCTTGTGATGTCTTTTAACTGTGTTGATATTGATTCTGTCCACAGAGTAGGAATTGGGAAGGACTGACTCGTAAGTTGGTAGCACATTGCCGTTCTGGCGGCTGCCGGGGGCCATTGTATGGAGGGAGATGTGGTTTGGTTGGTGATATTGATCAGGATGATGTCATTTAGTAGAGGAAAAAACTGGCGATGGAGGAAAAGGGGCTCGAAGACAGATGGGCAGAGAGGGCAATCGCAAGATTATTAAATTCGGAAGCTGCGCGGGACGCATAACGATACAAATGACGGTTGCTCTTTCCTCGTGTATTGCAAAGGACAATGGGGCAGGCACGATCAACATATGCCTCCGTCGCGCCTGCTATTCTTGTGCGCCCATATGTCCATCTTCTCCATCTTTTCTCTGAAATCAACATGATTTCTTGCGCATCCTGCTTCATTTGCAAAAGGTTGCCAAGACCATAGGGCAAACGATGCGATGCCCGACATGCTTCATGTTGCCATTTTGGTTGAATTATGCTGCCTACGAACGGACCGGAAGCGAATTTCGGTGGCTCAAAAACACCGTTAGAACCTACCATTCCCCCAGATAAGGAAGGAGCGCCTCCAACACGGACGGACTTTTGAATTAAGGTTCTACCTGCCGCCCATGCCGTCCGTCCGTACGGAGAAGAAGTGGGCCTCTAACCGTACTGGCTATCACAGGAATGCGTAGGCTCAGTATTTCCACTCCATGGGCAAGGCTACACGAGAAATCACAAGCAGTCGACGAGATTTGTCAACTTGAGCACGTTACAACACTGCAGCCTTGTGCTCCCGTCTTGATTGTCGTTTTCTTCGATGTTCTTCCATATTATATTTTATTTTTAGGTTTGGTTTCAGCCTTTTGGGGCGAGATCTAACCTCCACGATCATTTGATATTCTCAGCCCTATGCAGGCTCTGCTACGTGATTTTCTCATTTTCTCTGATGGCTGTTGACAATCATCGACGCCGCGAAGGATACCATATTCATCGTGAAAGCTGTACGACATACACAGTGCGACTTTTTGTGCATTTCATTTCCTGTTGGTTGGTGTGCCCTGTGCCGTTTATTCCTCCTGTGCAATCATACGGCACAGCATAAAGCTGGCAGGAAAACAAACATATGTCCAGTGTGGCTGCAAAAAGGCTGGAAAACAGGGGCGACGGCGCAGCATCTTCAGATCCTTCTAGGGCTTCTAGATCGATTCGCTACAACAAAAGGACAAAAAATGGCATTGTCCGTTCCCACAAGCCGTACGGGCGTATCTTTCAGAATGTGTGCGACAATTGATACCTTGGCTGCGCCAATTGACCGTGTCTGCACGAACAACTATTGAAACACGGAGATGTAATGAGAACGCTGTCCGCGGACAAAAATAGCACACGGCAGCTAATCGTGTGTAAGCCACGGAAGCCACGGTTGACATCAGACGAAAGAAGAAAGTCAGATACGAAGTACAAATAGAGCTCGAAATCCTGCTGCCTGGCGATGCATATGACCAACGGAAATGCACGTTGAGGTCAGTGAAAATCAGTTCATAAAATCAGAATCTCCAAAACGCAAATTTGTGGTTCGGAGTTGGAAGCAAAAACAAAAACTCCTAGCCACCCTCGCCGCCCCAGCGAAAACGACGTCATCAGCGTTGCATCACAATTCAAGTTGCTCCGAAAAACACACACAAAACTGCAACGGTGGACTGGAATGCTGGAATACAGGCAGGCAGGACAAGACAGTGGAGAGCAGGGGCAAGTTCAGGTTTCGGCAGTCAAACCGTCAACATTTGTGAATTCGTGCTTGGCATTTTCGAGCAATTCAACATCACGTCCACTTCGTTGACCACAGGCATTGCCATGCGAGCCATGCTCCGATAGAAGAATAACTGGATACAGCAACCACCAAATGCTCGAACGCGTGTGCATCGAGGCTGTGAACGCCTAGAGACGTCGGTAGTTTACACTGTGCGAGAGGAAAAGACGACTGTTTGTTTTCTAGCAAAAGCCTAATGCTGAACCATTGAAACCGTCGAGCCACCAGACCATCTGATGGAACAATGGAGGACAAAAGAACTGGGGAAGCTTGCGAGGCTTGGTAGGGAGAGGGAGGCGAACCCAAGTCAAAGCCAGTGCCATCAGAAAAAAGCCTCAGAAAGCACAACAGAAAAGGCCAGAGCTAAAGTAGTAAAAGGGGTCCCCCAAACGCAAAAACGTGACAAAAATAGAAACAGGGAGACAGTGTGTGAGTGCAAAAAGGGGAGATGGCCAGAGGGCAAAAGGGCAAAAAGGGGCTGCTCCCTCTAAAAGACGCATCTAAGTCGGTAGTGCTGCATTCTCAAGGCACAAGTGGGAGGCGAACATCAAGGTACATTTGACATGCACCAAACTAATGCAAAATTCGCAGCAAACAACATGTACTTCCAGAAGGTGCTTGCCCTGTTGATCTGCAAGGGGCGAGCACAAAGCCTCAAAAAGAAGGGAGGGCGCCAGACACCTGCAAAAAAAGACCGTGAGATGGTGAGAACTGGTGATGTCGACAGCATGTGTAATCAGTACAACCAAGAGAACGTAACCATCAAAGGCACGAAACTTTGTATGGCGTAGAGTGCATTCCAATTGACCGTGACCATGACGCGTAAAGTGGCATACAGAAAAGCAGGGCGACTGTCGACTTTATCCAGATACCTTCATTTCTCCCGCAAAGTTCCCATTGTTTCTAGAATATTGCCCAATTCTTTCCCCACAAACGAGCAACGGCCAAAGGCCAGCCCAACGGCCACCTCGGGTATTGCTCAACATCCTTGGTCGTTTATTGTATATTTCTATGCCGTCTCTTGTGTCCAATGTTATCAGATAGAGTGCACCAATAGTGCCAGCGGCGCGGGGAGTCCGTGTCATATGCCAGACCACATATTGCGGCGGTGGACAGTGTCCCTTAAATATCTTCAAAATCTGCACATGTATTCAGTTCTTGTTTACTTGATGCCTTGATCCTTGTCAATCTCCTCCTCCAACTCTTGGAAGCGAAGCTGAGCCCGTGCCGACATCTCCGTGCCGTGATCCTCGATGCAGCTTGATATCGGTGCCGTGGTGTGCATCTATCACGAGAGTCATGAGGGGAGAGACGTGATGAGAAAAGCGATCTCTTTCTGGATTGAATAAAAATACGTCACGGTATGTTTAATGAGAGGGAAGGGGGCCTCTCTTTTTCTGAAGCAGTTACTAGCTTGGTGATGTTCGTTGTCATATCATTCTGATAATGCATATGTTGCTGTCAGGGTCAAGTCATTGCACTCTCAAATCACCAGATAGCAGTCTCTTTTTAACACTTTTGTATTTGTAGTAGATAAAAAAGAAAATCCAAGATAGGTAAACAACAGATAAAAACAAGAGATATAACTAGTCCAAAAAAACCAAACTCCTTCAAGACATTTCGCTCTGAGGTGCACAAAGGAAAGGGGGGAGGCCTACAGTCAGAGATCGGTCTCTGCCCAGCTAGCACTCTCCCAAAATACCATCAAGAGCGAGGTGATTAAAACATTTGAAAAGGGCAGACACCTCAAACAGGCATCGCGAAAGAGGAACCCCAAGCCACCTGGGCCATAAATTTTTTTCTCCTTTCCTCGGTTCAACAAAAAAAGTAAACCGCTCTCCAACTCTCCCCCCTCATCACACTTCTCTTCACCTCCAAAAGAAACAAGGTGTTTGTCTAGTAGCAATGGTCAAAGAGAGCCATCCCACCAGGTATTAAATGGTGCGCCGAAAATAAGGTGTGTGAAAATCGAAAATTTTCTGTACAAGCTCGGGGGACGTTCAAGGGACATTAGAGAAAGAACTCCAAAGCCAGAAACTTTCGAATGTGGAAAAAAAAAAGATGAACAAGAAGAAAGGTGGCGCTATGAAAATAAAATATCAGAAAGCGAGAAATAGGCAAATGCAATGTACTAAAAATATGTAAGGCAGAGCGATCAAAAAATAGAAAGAGGAAAAGGGGAAGAGCGAGGGGGGAGAGGCAAAAAATCAGATATAAAAATTGAGATCAACAAAGGGCAAATAAACAAATGTATATACGATCGCTGTGCCAGACATGCATGATCGAGATCCGAATGTAGGTTATCGTCATGCAGATTCGTGGCGGACAAAGGAAAAGATAAATAAGGAAATATTGTTTGGTCAAAAGGAATGACTGGTTTTGCCAACCTGTCCGTCTCTCAAGAAACAGAGCAAGGAGGACAAAACGTAATAATAGTGGTGTTCAATAGGTCGATGAGTAGAGGGGGTAGAGGGTAAAAAGGAACAACAATAAAAAACGCCTGTATCAACAAGGGTAGAAGAAACGAAAACGCAACCTGCGGGTATATGAACGTGAACCAAGCCGAGAAAAAGAGAATCAGTCGAGATGCAAAGAGAAAACAGAAGAACGCTGCGCCAAGTCTATTAGGTATTATGTCTTTGAGAACAAAAGCAAAAGCCATGAAACGAAACGAAATGAATCGAATCAAAGGCTCAGTTTCATGCTGCCGAGTGGGGCGGCAGGCTCTCGGGAGACAGGCTGGCGGCGTCGACTGCGTCAAATTGCACAAGCTGGCTCATGTCCAGCTCGGCCTGGTTGTCGGTATACTGGCTGGGTGAGTGCGGGTGCAGCGGCAGGTTGATCGAGTGCTTCGAGTACATGTCGTTGAGGTTGTTGCCGTCGTCCGAAATGGCCGACGAATCAGCACCGCCATTCAAGGGGTGGTAGATGTCGGCCGACGCGCTGCGGCCCATCATGGTCATGGGTGGCGACTGGTCGACAATGGCCGGGTCGGAGCGGCCGGCAAACGACAGAGGCGAGACCGACGGCGGCGGGACCATGCTCTGGGCACCCATCATGGGCGACAGGAACGTGCTGCCATAGGGCGTGTTGTAGCTCGAGGCCGGCAGACCAGCGTTGTCGCTACCCGGTGCAGCAAAGAAGTTGGGGCTCGAGTACTCGGACGGCGAGGGCGCAGTCGTGGCGGACATGGGATACTGGCGCATGTCGAGACCGAAGCCGGCCTGGGTATCAATGCGCAGGCTGTGGCCGGCCGGGCTCAGGCCGTTGGGGTTCTGGGGCACGGGCGCGTAGATGTTGGGGCTGTGCGGCTGCGGCTGGGTCTCGCCGGGGTGCTGGATGTAGAACGAGGGCATCGGGGTCTGCAGCATCGAGAAGTCAATGGCCATGGGCACCGACCGAGACCGCTGGCGCTTGTGGCCAGGGCCCGAACGCATGCCGCCCGCCGAGTGCATGGCGTTGATGCCCCACTGCGACTCCTGGAACATGCCGACATGGGGCTGCAGGAAGTTGGGCTGCGAGGACGGGCGGCCAGTCGGCGAGACCGGAGCTGAGACAGACAGGTTGTGGGCAGCGGCAGCATCCAGCGGGATGGGAGCAACAAGCGGGACGATCGGGCCACCAGTCGTCGTGGCAGCAGCCGAGGCGGCAGCGGCAGCGGCGGCAGCAGCAATGTTGTGCGGGTTGTGAGGGCTGTGGCGGGTCATGAACGTCTCGAGCGAGATGAGCTTGGCCAGCTGGCCGCTCAGAACCTTGGGGTTGCCGCCGAGCTGGTGCACGAGGCACTGGGACGCCTGCTGGTTCTCGGTGAAGTCGCCGCAGACAGTGAAGCCGTTGGCGCTCGGGGTGCAGTCCATCATGAAGGTGGGCGGCTGGTTGAGCTCAATGACGATGCCACCGGACTTGTTGGGGTCATCATCCTGGTCCAGGTAGATGTTCTTGATGTACGAGAAGGGGTACTCGATCTTGTAGCCAGCGTTTTCGTTGTTGATGTAGTAGGTCATGGTGCCGTTGTGCGGCGAGTAGAAGATGATGAGGTCCATGGTGTTCTGGCCCACGCGAACCCACTTGCCGATGCTCAGCGAGCGACAGGTCAGATGGTGGATCACTAAAAAGCGAGACACAAAAAAAATGTTAGACACCGTCACGCGTTAAAAATAGGGGTAGCGCCAAAAAAGGGCCCAAAAAGTCAAAAAGTCAACATACAAACTTTGCCCTGGTTAGCGTGCTCGCCGCCCAAAAGCATTCCAGGGCCGTAGCCCATGAGGCCGGTGCGGCCGTAGAAAGCACCACCGAGGCCCTTGCCGCTCTCAGCAGCCTGCATCGCCAGATAGGCACGCATAGACTCGGGGATCAGGTCAATGTCCTCGCCGGTCTCAAGGCTCTTCTTGGCCAGCAACTTGATCTTGGCACGACTGAGGTTGTTAGAATGGGGCTGTATTCAGAATTATGAGAGTTCAGCGAAGACTTACCGGTTCTGGAACCAGATCTGGACGGACCTTTCGGTCATGTTGATCTGGTCTGCAATCAAGATCCGCGTCTCGGCGTTGGGGGTGGGGTTCTTGTTGAACTCCATCTCCAGCGTCGTCAGCTGGTCTTGCGTCGCCCGTTGCCGCTTCTGGTTTTTTTGTTGCTGCGTCAGTGTGCTCTTGCGAGCGGGACGTTTTGATACAGAGGCGGATTGGCTGGTGGCCGATGCCGACGGCGACGGGGTTTGTGAGCTCTTGGTCGTCATGGCAGACTTGGGAGTCGGCATGGGCGCGGCGCTGGAGGACTGGTTGGGAGTCGTGACGGTGAGGTTCATTGGCATGGAGGGAGCAGGCTGCTGCTGATGCATGGGTGCGGAGTGGCCCATGTCGTGGCCCATGGACATGGGCATCATCATGCCGGGATGCACCGGCATCTCAACTTTGATGTCAGTCGCCATTTCAGGAGACTGTCAGGAATCGAGATTTTGTGTTGTGTGTTTCGTGGTCGAGAGGATGGTCGTCGAAGGCGTAAAAGCGTTGCTGAAATTCAAAGGAGCGGTGTGAGACTCCTTGAACGGTCGATGAATATCGAGAACGAAGGGCGATTTTATTGTTGTGTGTATTTCTGCAGCGAAAAGTTGGATTTGCTGAACAGAACACGGGGCGGAAAGAAGAGCGTGAGTAGATGGATATTGAGTTGGGAGATGGATCGAGGTGTCTTTCGAGTGTATAGGGGGTTTGACGATTTGATATTGGAATGTCAAATCGAGTAAAAAGAGCGTCGAGAACGATAAAAATAAAATGTTGCAAAAGAGCGTGGTCCGGATTCTTCACAAAACTCGTGATGGAATCGGATAAACTGTTCGAGGACGATATAAAATTCTCCTGGTATAAGAATAGATCGATAGCAAAGGACTGCTAGAATAGAATGGGCGTTCACCGAAAAAGAGAGTTGGTGGACGGAATAAAGTTGGATGTCAAGTCGAAAGAATGCTGTGAACTAGATGCCGAAATGAGTGGACGGGGGGTTCAAGCGAGAGACCTGGGAATTGTAAAAGAACGAAGTTTTACGTATAAGTGAATGACTGTGGTGAGAACAAATGAATGTGTGATAAAGGAGCGAAAGAAAGGAAAAGCAAGAAAAAAGAAAGACACAACGAAGAGAGCGAGGAAGATATGGCGACGAGAACGACCACGATGGATGAGGAAAAAGAGAGGGGAAAAGAAAAGAAAGGGAAAAAAGGGAAGGGAAAAGAGAGGGAAAGGGAAGGGGGACGAGAGGGAAAAAAGGGAAACGGGGTGGCACAGAGAGAAAAATCCCAGAAGGGCAGAAGGGGGGTCAGAAGGAGGAGAGAGGAGTGAGAGAGGAACAAGCAGGCGGCCACAGCCAGCCAGTAGCCAGTTGCAGGCAGGGCCCAGGCAGCCTGCAGGCCACAGGAAGCAGGAAGCAAAAGCAAGAAAGAGGACGCAGACTGGCAGACACCAGACGAAGAGAGGGATGGGATCTTGGGGGGTGGGGGCGTGTGGGCTTGGTCTTGGTCGAGGGGGTGTGGACAGGCAAAAGGAAAAAGGGGAAAAGGGAAAAGACGGAGAAAGTGGGTCGGTCGTTGGAAAGGGCGGCTCCCACTGGACGACAAACTCCACTGGAGGTGTTGCATTGGCTGGCCACAGGTTCAGCGCGAAGGGCTCAGCGGGTATTCCAGTGACTACGGTGAGCGAGAGACACGATGAGGCATCAGTGCATAGGCCGAGGACTGAGGAGCAGGCAGACGGAGCCACAGGTGGTCAGTATTCCAGGACGCTGACGGCCAAGTTGTGCAGGGCAGCGACCGAGAACAGAAACCAAACAGCCCACGAAACAGAGCCTTGCCTGACACTTGAGGCTCGCCCAGGCTGTCCAGGCTTTGAATATGCAGAATGAAAAGAAACAGGCACACGACAAGCAGCGGTGCTTGGTGCTGGTACTCGTAAGTTACGTGGCAGATGGACCGAAACAACAGGCCAGGCGTCTGCTGCCGTGTTCCTATTTCTGTCTCGCCATGCCCTCGTCCTGCCGCTTTTTTTGTCTTTTTTATTTTCTTCTTCTTTCGTCGTGACTTGTCACTGTCGTCGACGCGGCTTTCTGCAGAGTTGCCTTTCCCACGCACCCCATGCCTGTTTGGCCCTGGCTTGGCGGCAGTCTTTTCCCCCGGCAGTGTGTGAGATACTCGTGAGTCGTGAGACGCAAACTCCTATCAGGTGCATCAGTGTGCAGAGCGCCGGCACCAACTTGGACAAGCACAATACTGTGTGCATGCAGGCCGCTTGTGTTCCTGCGTCGTTCCTGCAGCCAGGCAGTTCCTGCTGCATGAGTGGGTGTGCAATACGGAGCCGTTCTCCGCACTCCGTACACTGTTGCGACTGTGTGTTTATGATTCTCTGTGCTCTTGCAACTGCCATAAAAATAGTCGTGTTGAAGATTCAGTAACGGCGTCTGACAACTGAGATAGTGGCCAGCGTCACCGGCGGCAATGCGTCGTCCTCTCAGAATCTGCTCGCAAGGCGGTTCCCGCGCTATCCTTTCACGAGCGTTCTGTCGTCTACAGCTTTGTCCTCCGTAGCGCTGTATTTTCGTTCCTGTTCCTGGCTAACAACAGCGCCAGTGGCCAACTCTCGGTCGGGCGCGTCGATAGTGGGAAGCGAATGATGTTTAGGCCTTCCCGCTAAGGAAACAGCTTGAGCTGTGCCCCATCCAAAAGAGGATCTGACCAGCCTGATCAGAAAAAAACCAACACTGAAAATACAGAAGGGAAATAGAGTATGGCAGACAGACCGATAGCCGTGCTAGCAGTCGCTTGTGTGCTGATAGAGAACGGCTTTGGCCTGGCCCCGTGAGAAGAGAAAAGTGTTTTGCTACTTAGAGCCCACGACAGAACACGCTCTGATTCGCTGTTTCGTTTTCTTGATCATGGCTCGTTCCTGGTTCGTTCGTGTCTCCGCCGTACCTGCGTTGGCCGCCCGTTCCTGAAAATCCGACCAACCAACTGCCGCCATCCCCCGATCGCCTGAATCCACCTGCTTTGAAGAGGGAGGTGTGCTGCAAAGCAAGAACAAAATCCTGCCTTTTCGTGGCCTTTCTCTCCCCCTCCTGGTCAGGCGGTCTGCCTTCTCCTGTTTCTCGGCGGTGAACTTGCAACTTGACTGGACCGTCGGCTGGCCTTGCTTTTTATCTTTTTGTTCTTGTGTTCCCTTTTCCCCTCGTCTTGCAGCGCGTCGTATTGCTCGCGACTGTGAGCCTGCATTTTGTGGCGCGTGCATTGTGTGTTCTTTTTGTGCTTTTTTTTTCTCCATTTTGTCTTCCTTCCGTTTCCTCTGGCCTGTTCGTCTCTTCACCTGTGCTTCTTTTATCCCGCTGGCTCGCCCTACCACACCATCTGGCTGCAACGTTGGGCCGTCCATTCTTGCCTCTGGTTGGTGAAACGCGCAGACGTGGTGTGGTCAGCATCCCATCCCTTCACACCCACTTCTGGCGAACGAGTTAGGGGTGCAGGGTCGTGAAGAACCACACACGATGCACAGCGGCACTGAAGAAAAGTGAAGCAAGACGACCAGGGCGAATGGGAAGAGCAAGAAGAAACGACCAGGTGGTGCTATTGTTAGCATCGCTTCTTCAAGGCATAGGGCCTGGGCGTCATCGGCGGTGAGCTTTTTTTTTTTTTCTGGTCTTGTCGTTTCGTCCCATTGTCCCTCTTTTTTTATCCCCTCGTGGCTTTTCCCTTTGCATTGCTGTGAGCGATCAGTACCAACAAACTCAACTTGCAGCAGCCGCAACTCTGCAAGGCGATAGGGGCACGACACCGGACGAAAAGGGGTAGCAAAAGGCTAAACAGGGATAAGCCCACCAAACTTCCCATTGGCTCGAAACAGCACCACATCGCATCTGACTCCGCAGCCAGCAATGCGGCGAGGCTCGTTTTCTCCGAGTAGGGAAAAGAACAAAAGAAGCGCAGTTATAGGGCACACAAAAATATTGAAGAAGAAACGATGACGAAGATGAGGACAGCCACAGAAAAAAGGACGCTGCGATCCTGCTCCCCATCATGAAAGACACCGGGATCTATGTGCGTTATGCGTGCATCATCCAGGCCAGCCAAACAGCTCTGGCATATGTTGCAACAGCGGGTAGTTTGCGACGAACGAGGCGGTGTTGCATTCGTCCTCCTCCATACGAAACGGAGCTGGTCTTGTCAACGAAGGACAAGTTTCTTTCAGTACGACGCTGTCCGTGACTCCCGTACTTTACTCTCCAGCTCTCGTATGCATTTGTCGTGTCAAGCAAGTGTCGGGACGTTCGATCGCCTGTGGACCTTTGCTCCAGCTGTCCAAAACTGAGCAAGCCCGCTTGTGCTTTGCCTCCGATTTGCAAAACGCGATGGTCATCAACGCTATCTTTTTTTTTTCTCGTTGCCCTTTCCTTGCCGACCGACAAGGGGTGGGATGTGTGGGATCCTCCCCTCTCTCTCCCCATCTGAAAACACACCAAGACGCACTTTTTGGTTTTGTTCCTGTTGGTTTCCTGCAAGGTACAGCCGGTTAAAGCAGGCCAGAGCAGCGCCACGCCCTCTGTGCCCCTGGTACCCCTGGCAGCTCTAGTTCCTCTTTGGGACTAGCTCCGAGCAAGCGGCCTGCAGTCCCCTGCACTAGGCTGTGTGAGAAGCCATCGGACTCAGTCACGCAGTCACGTCAGGAACGGCCGTGCGTGCTCTGCGAAGAACAGCCGTCCAGAGCGTGGCCTTGTTGGACGACCACAAGTTGCCCATCATCGGTCGTGCGTGCGTGCACGACCGACTTCTCTTGCTATTCGTTCTTTTATTCCCACTTGAGCATGTGTACTTGCGTCTGTAGCCTCCTGCCGTTCTATTTATCTCTTGTCATCCGTCCTTCGTTGTGCTGCATCTGGTGTTCTTGTGGCCTCGTCGATGCCCTTTTTCCCGTCTTGTACTCCGCGAGAAGCCGTGTGTGCACGAAGTCCCATGCTCCTTCGTCTGCTCCACCCGATGGGCACACTCGGGCGAGACAAGGTTCCGGTCTATTGGTGGATTGGTGGGCCGCCCGAGCCTGCCAGGCACAGAACGATGGCGAGACACAGTCTGTAAATAAAAGACGAGCCGAAGACGTTAGCCATCAGTACATAAAGTACGGAGTAAATGGAGGAATGCTATGAAGTAATGGGTTTTTCTTCCCTTGAGCCTCGTAGCCTCTCGTCTCGTCCATATTCAGTAATTTTTTTCTGTGCTCAAGAGCCGAGCCAGGCAAAGTCTGGTCAATGACGCATGCGCCGAGACAACGGGCTGAGATCGCCAACCCAAAGGGAGGGGATCAGGAGAAGGTGCTGTGCAGTCGTGCGAAAGAGGCAAAAGAAAGAAGGCCAAAAGGTGAACAAGGGATATCCTGTGGGATGCGTCTCGTCTCGCCCGGCCGTTTTGTTTCATGCCCTTTTTGTGCTCACGGTGGCTTCGCGGCCTTCTTTTCTTGTGCTTCTGTTTGGGCTTTCAGGAAGTTCTTGTGGTGGCCTTTTGTGTCTCTCTATTGTATCCGTGTTTCTTGTCTGGCCTGCTGTGCGCGTCTGCTTGGGCTCTTGTCAAGCCTTGTACTTGCCGGTTGGGGTTGTCGTTGTTCCTCTTTTTTTCCCCTGCTTGTCTGCATCTTGTTACGTGCGCGTTTCTCGCGTCTCCCTACATCGCCAAAAGTCCAGGTTAGAACGACAGGGATTCCAGTTTTGGCTCCATAATGTCCCTGTTCGTCGCCCGTTTGCATCACTGGATTCTTCCTTTTCAATGCAATGCGCGGGTGCTCCATTGAGAATCCATTGACCTGCCGGAGAGGGCAGACCGCTCCGATCCCCTGACCTGAGGCTAGCCCATGCCTGTTCTAGCACCCATGGCCCTGTTGCGAATCTGGCGGAGCACGGAGTGCCATCCTCCTTGTGCTGAAGATGGGGAGGACAAGGGGAGTCTATGTAGGAGGAAAAGGCAAAAGGTGGGACTTACATAGTGCTCTTTTTTTGGCATCCACCATTCCTGACTTCTGACTGGCGCACTTCTCCTTTCCTTCTTTGGCCGCCGTCGCGCTCGTCCTCCGCCCTGAGAAGACTGAGAGAGTTGCAGCAGGCCAATCCCTTGTTCCCGCGATGCCGTTCAAAAGCTCCGGAAGGCGGCGGCAGGGCCTGACCCAAAGGGAGGCGCGTCCAACGGCTCCAACGCAATCGCCATCGGCCGGCCTAGAGCGGGAAAAGGGGCAAAGAAACAAGTTAAAGCGTCGGTTGAATAAGGGATATGATAGTGAGAAAGTAGTGGCACATATATGAAGCTTCACGACAACACAGATCCTGCAATGTTTACAAAAACACAAAAGGGGCAGATACAAGAAGCCTGGATGCAGCACTTTCGGACCAATGAGGAAAGCGCTTTAGACAAAACAGAGTACGGCGACACAGAAAGGCAGAATGAAGAAAGAGCCGACGGGCAGCCACGCCGTTCCTTCCCCTTTTGGCGGCACAGTCTCTTATTCTTTCCCAATGCGATCCAGGCCTTGGCAAAGAACGCAGGCGCCGGCCAGAACAAAAGTCCAGACAAAGGCCGAAAGGGTCGAGAGTGAGGGTCGCGAGAGTCGAAAAAGGGCGGCGGCGAGTGGGACATGGAAAAGGGGGAAAGAACGATGGACGGAGCAGCCACCGCGATAGTTGCGATAGTTGCAAAAGTCGCCCCTCATAGCGAGCGAGTCGTGCCTTCCCAACGCCAGCGTGTCGACGTTCTAGCCAAGTCTTTTTTGCTGTTAAAGTCTCGAGGAAAGAGCAACCGTGAAGCAAGGCAGGCACAGCCGGGCGAGGCGAGTCGAGACATCCTCTACGAAAAGCGAAGGAGCGACCAGCCAGTCGGCGCTTCCCCCCTTTTTTCCTCTATCTTTTTTTCGCTTTTCTGTTCCTGATTTTCTCTTTGCAGGAGCTGGGTTGCTCGTTAGAGTTTGGCTCTTTTGGCGATCATCTCACATCTTGTCTCTGTTTTGACGTCTGTTGCGCCCCAAACGGCCCCCATCTTTTTTTTTGCAAAGCAAGACATGGAAATCTCGAGTGCATCAACCAGCCTGCAAAACGAAAACAGCTGCAACCAACAAAGAGAAACCCGAGGAAAGTCGGAAACGAAAGACAACCTCCAAAGTACGGAGGACCCTACCAAAAGTCCTGTCTCACCGCCTTCGAGGCGCTAGTCCCAATTAGGTAATACCACAACAAAACAAAAAGAAAACAAAAAAGTAAAATTATCACGAACGTGGCCTGCCTTCTACATATTCGTTGCCTCCCTCCAAAGCGATGATTTGTTGAATATGGTGAGGAATCCTCTCTATCCACCTTTGAATCCGTTCCTGCGGTAAATTGGCCCATGCTTGCCTCCAAGCCCGCTCAGCTTCATTCCTTGATTGTGGTGCGCCGGCCTTTGTAGTCTGCCTTTTCAGGTGAAACCAACAAGGCTCAATCATATTCAAATCCGGTGAATTTGGACACCAGATCAGCCGCTGAACATCAGCTTGGCTATATAATTGGGCCTGGTAAGGATGCGCATGTGCTGGAGCTCTGTCCTCTTGCACCAAAGCGTCTGGGCCGCATTCCCGGGCGAAAGGAATCAACAACGGCAAGACGATATGTTTTTGGTAACGATACCAGTCAATGCCAGAACCACTCCCCTTAGTTAATTTGCTTGTAGCCTTGGTGAATCGCCACTGCGGTGGCTTCCCAGGCTTATTGCGTAAGCCCAGGCGGCGTACTCCCACTTCGAGCTCCCACTGTTCTTTTGTTGTAGATTCCAACGCTTGGTTTATTGATTCCAGCTCCTTGTCTGCTTCTTTCCTCTCTCTCGCTGTCTCTGGCCGCCAAATATGGAATGGGCCCTTCTTGTCATAGGAAAAGCTCCCCCAAAACATAAATTCTGAATATCCTTTCCACCTCTCTCGTATCACCGACTTCACAACGCGCTCTTTCGAAGTCCTCCACACCCTGTAACTCCCACGGCGATGTGACAAGACGACGGAGGTCTCGTCGGTCCAAATCACCCTTTTCCAGTCGTCTATAGTCCAGTCTTTATACTGCAAACACCACGCCAAACGCTCCTTGCGCATGGACGCTGTGAGGCCGGGTTTTCGAGTAAGTTTCGTCTTTTTCATACCAGCATTACGTAATATACGCCAGACTGTCATAGCAAACACTCCTCCTGTCTCGTTGACGATATAAGCGCATGTTTTTTCTCTCCCATAGCGGTTGGTACGAACATATTCCATAATCTCGTCTTTAACATCTTCTTGTTTACAAGGACGGCCCGGTCTAGCGGCGTCGGCGACGTATGAATCCAGAATAACAGGCTTGGGGGCATTCGGATTGTAGCCTCTCTCCATAGCTTTATCGAGAAGTCGATTAACATAGCGCGCTGTCATACCTGTTAAGGCTTCGATTCGATGATTTGCAACGCCGGCCTGTTTAAGGGCGAGGGCTTGCGCGCGAGTGGCAATATCGTAATAAGTCATTGTCTGAAAAAATATGTAATTAACTGGGATGAAAGAGGAAGAAAAAAAGATTCTGGCGATACTTTTCGATAAGTCGTAGGATTTTTATACGTGGTGAAAAAGAAGACGAAAGAAGAGGGTGTTGGGCACCGTTGGGCACCAAAATAAACATTTGTATTGTTTGTTTTGATTTGCGGGGTTTTTGAATTCTGCCGCTTTTTCTGCCAAGGCGGTGAGACAGGACTTTTGGTAGGGAGTAATGTACGCAGGACTGCATAATACGCCGGCGAAATCCTGGCCTCGACCTGGCCTGCCTAGTCTCGCCTTTTTTGCCTCTCTGCTCACTGCCCGCTGCCCGCTGCCCGCCACGCTCTGATCGTTGTTTGTGGGTACCTGGCGGTCGATCCCCAAGCTTAAGAAATCGTTGCCCCCTCTGGCATAGCGCTGCGGCCTGTCGGAGTACGCAATAGTCAGGTGGCATCAGCGGTGACGGAAAGGGGAGCAGTCGAGAAAAGAGGGAAGAAGGCCAGAAAAACAAGGCGAGTTCCGGCCAAGCCAGCTCCAGCTCCGGCCAGAAAAGAGGCGGGCAATGGCGAGAAGAAAAAGAAAGATACGGCGAAGATGGTGAGAAAAGAAAGCTGCAGAAAGGCAGGCTTGCAGCAGCGAACGCGCTATTGATTTGCTATGCGTCAGTCTTGGCATCCCACAACCTGACTTGAGTGTCCCTTTTGTCACCCATCTTGCCCAACAGACACTGTCACTGACACAAATGCACACACCAGGCTCCAAAAAAACACGAAAAGTCAACAAAGCCGTGATGGTGGGCGCGCGCGACGTTGTGGATATCCGATGTTGGACGCACGAGCTTTTACTGGGCCTGGCGTCTGGGTGCATCCAAGAGGTTAAACCCCGTTGGTCCTAGCCGGCCCTAGAAACAAGACCTCACCCTCCCTTTGGCCTTGCGGGCTGGCTGGGCTGGACTGGGCTGGGCTTCCCCTTTTCGATTTTCGCTTTTCGGCTTTCCCTGGTTGGCCAATGGGCGGCACACAAACACGGCGTTTTCTCAAAAAAGATATCGCGATGGTTTCTCTTCTGCGAGTTTGTGGTTTGTGGCTTTGAGATCCTCAAGTTTCGGTGATCGCCAGCAAGGACTCTGTATGGCCTTTTGCTGCCTGCTGTTTGGGCATTTGGATGTCTGCTTCCTGCCATGGCCGGCTCTGACAGCACTGCCACCTCCCGAGCCCTCATCGACGCGCCAGATCGAACAGACCAGAAAGCCCAGAAAAAGGGGGAACAAAGAGAGAAAAGGCCCAGAAGGCTACTAAGACACTAACAAAAACTTGTACCTGAGCCTAGGAAGCGCGAACACGAGACGGGATAAGACGCTTGTTGGTGGGTTCCTGCAGAAGCGCGTTTTCCGGTTTTCTTTTTGCAAGTGGGATGGAGGCGCTAACACGAGCGACGTGTAAAGCACACGAAAAGTCCCCTGACACCTGACGACTTTCAGACGACACTTCTCGGTGGTGCATTTTGTGCAGCTTGTGCATGAATTCCGCAGGCGTGCTGCCACCACACAAAAGGGGGGAACATTCTGCGCAGGCCTTTTGGTGCCTTCTTGGTCCTTCTCCTTTTTTGTGCAAGCAGGGTTCTTCCTCGCTGCATCGCCGATGGCAAAAGGGCGTTTCGAAGCAAGAAGCGCCACAGTCTTGCACCACAAACCCTGGTCTTCTGGTCCCTTTTAAAAAACCGAAGCCATCTTCTTGATCCTCTGACCACACCTTGTGAGGATGGAGCAAAAAACGACGAGGTATTCCCGTGACCTGTCCGTCAGTGACCAGTCGTATTCACCGTCCACATGCAACTGGCGGATTTTGTGAGAATGGCATTCCGTTGACGAGAAATCCACACAGTGGACATACGCATACGGGGATTTTACATCTACTGTGTAATACTCCATACAGACACAGTCAAGAGGTGAAGAGACCCTTGCAAATCCCCCGGAAAGGCGCTTTACGCGGTATTCTCTCTACTGAGTAATGACGCCAGGGTCTACGACGTAAACCGTTGTCGGACCCGTTTTCCCGCTCGCATACCCAGGCCATCGGAAGCCACGCGGTCGCCCCAGAATATCTATCCCAGAAAAGACAGGAAGAGCAGAGACAACTGCGATTCACGCTGCATCTCGGAGGATATCTCTGTCGGTCGTCATATTAATTAAGGTATCAACCTTTCAAGCTTGAGTTGTCTACTGTGTACTACCCCCTCACGCCAGCAACGGCCAGGACTGGACCGGTCTCACACGACAACAGATGAAAAAGCAGTTGAAAAAAAGCCCGTTGGAAAGGGAAGGGAGAAAGCATGCGCCGACAGGTAGCCGGCCGAGCCGGCCTTTTAAAAGGTCTTTGGAGGGTCTTTGGAAAGTCTTTCGAGGCCTTTAAGGCCCTGAGGCCCAAAAGGTCTTGCTCTCCCTAGCTTCCAGGAAAACGAAATGAGGAACGGCCTTTTCAGCTCCAGAGCCAGCGTGGAATCCGTCCCTTGCGTCACATCGCCGTTGCGGTCCAACGTAAAAGGTACAAAGGCACTTCAATGGATCTGCTCATATGCGAACAGCAGCTGCCGCTTGAGTTAGAGCTACTGTGTGCAGGTAACAAAAAAAAGTTGGAGAACTTTGACCACTTCTGCCAAGTGCGACAGCATCAAGTGGCGATGCATGTCTGAATATAAACAAGACATGAAGGTCACGAAATCGAGCATATCGGCCCCCAGCGGCCCACACGAACCACACAAAAGACAATAAGAAAAACAGAGAAGACACCATTTCGTATCAGCAGGATTCCCAAAACGGCCAAGTCGGTTTCTTGAGTGCTTCAATACGTGAGAGACATGCATCCACAAGTGCGTAGTGGGTGTTTGTCTCTCAAGGCCATCAAGCGACCAACAGACGCACGGCGCCTCCATTGAAATTTGGCTCTGCAGACTATGGTGACCATGTCCACTTGTCTGCAGACAGCCGCGGCCGTCCTCTTAACCTAGCAGTTGTCTGAGCCTTTTGAGCTGTCTGAGCTCGTCTGGAGCGTCGAGCATTTCCTCCATTCGGACCGGAGCAGACATTATGCATTTCGTGTCTTGTTGGTTTTCAACGCGGTTTACATCATCGACCCCAACGAAGCCCAAGATGCCCAAGATACCATGGTATTGGGGCAGAAGAAAACAAAACAAAACAAACGGAGACATACAGACAAGCGGCGCATGTCAGCGCTTGTCATGTGCACATCATGGCTGTTTCTGTCAGTTTGCCGACTCAGATATATCCCGGTGGCTCCTCTTGCGTCTCGTCTTTTGCTCTTCGCTTCTCGCCTCTTGCCTTCGGCTACTTCCACCACCAGCTATCCAGAAAACCAAAGCGGGCCGTGTGTGGGCTCTCAATATCTCTTGTGCATGAGATGCGGCATGTCGTTTCTCAGAATTTTTTATCTTAAAAGTCAGTGACTTTTATGATTTCCTACTCGTTTTCGTTGTCCTCTGCCGAAAGATGGAAGCCGGTCCGGGCCAATCAAGCCGCGCGGCTTGGGATGCAGTGCAAGGTGCGAGTGTGCTTTGCTTTACGTTTTGTTTTTCTATTTCTGCTCTTCTTTTTTCGAGGTGCAGCCGGTCTGTACTGCAACGTGCTTACTCTCGCACTTTGCACGGGCGAGGAGAGAAGAGATATGTCGTGTGCATTCAAGACCACTGAGAGAGCATCAGCCAACCATCATCTTGGAGGGCACATATTCATGGCTTCTGTTTAATTCGGACGCACAATGATGCAAGTCTGCAGAGTCGTATATACTCCCGTACTTCCAGATACGACATGTGATTCTAGATATGCCATCAAAGTAAGATACCATCAACGATGCCGCCACGAGGAGCCGTCGGACCACAAGTTCGTGGCCGAATCTCATACGGACGGGGGGTTACCCGAATGAGCACGGCATCTCGTTCCCCAGGAGCCTTGTCATACGTTTGTCTTTATGGTTACTTGTGTCCAATACACAACAAAGATATACCAATACTATATTAGGTTCGGAAGTGAACAAACCACATGAGAATGGGCGACACGGCTCCTGTCGAGAGTGCCAAGCCGGCGCCGGGCAACCATGAGACGTCAGCACCGGTCGCGTCACTACCACCGGAGCACTAGAACTGCGGCGCCTCTTGGGAGCGAGAATATGAGCTTGACGGCCTCCATCTCGTCATCAATCCTCAAGATGCCACGTACTGGTAAGACTTGAGGACGCGTGTGTTGTCTACGCTGGCATTGTGTATCATCTCACTTATGTGGTGTAGAGGCAGAAACGACATGCAGGTCACAACAACTCGCAGGAGCGGCTGGGTCTGTCGATATCGAGACCCGGAAGTAGTCGCGCGGACAGACGTAGCTGTACATTTTGCATCTGCACAGAGAGCTACGCTCAGGCAAGCACCATGTGCACCACTACGAGAGCGCAGTTTGGGGCAGGAGACCCGACGGTGGACAAGCTTAATAAGAGTGTGTCGAAGTATCAACAAATCGGTTTGATAAGTTCTGTGTATCTGTGAAAACCCTAAAGTCAATAATTTTGCATGTAGTGAACCTATGGCCGCAAGGACTATTGTTTTGCTAAATTTAATGATTTGCTTGGTTTTGTTTAGAATTTTGGAATCATTCTTATAATTTTTTTTTAATATATATATATATATATATATATAAATTCCAAACAAGAAGTAAACAAAATAAAAGGCATGCATTAAATAAGCCAAGCTCGATTGTAAACCAAAAGATGTAGTTTGAAAATAAAAACAAGAATTAATTTGAATAGAAGAAACAAAAAGTGCTCAGAATTCGAGATGCTTTCTGTTGCCCTCAACCCCCCGGTTGATGTGCGCTCGGACATGGGACACGGCCGCCCTCTGACACTCTCTTTCCCTCCTGCCCCCCGCGGAATCAATGCGTTCCGGTATCGCCCAGGCAAAGATGCCGCTCAAAACTTTTTGTGAGAGAAGAAAAAAGAAAGGAGGAAGGAGCTTCAAAAAGTTGGCAACCTCGTCGACAGGAGCGACACAGTAGACACAATTGGAAGGAGCGACCATTGTCAACAAATCGCCACCAGAACAGACACAGGCAAACAAACGATAGAGTCTCACCATTCTTTTCTTGTACCACCTCCTTGACCTAGAGTCGACTAGATCAATCCGACCACCTATACTCGACTTTCCCCCTCCCACCCTCTCACCTCCCCACATGGCAGTCCCGACGGTCGGCGCCGCGTGGTCCAAGTTCAATGCAGCTTCGGCGACGGTCAGGGCAGCGGCACGACGGCGATTCAGGAGGAATAGCAGCAGCAGTGGCAGCAATTCTGGCGACGATAACGATGCGGCCGGCGTGGCACGACAGCTGCTGCTTGAAAGCCGGCAGGCGGCGGCAAGGTCATTGGCCAAGACGGAGGCTACGGCTACGGGACTGGCAACCACCACACACGTCAAGATACGAGTTCGACGGCGACTCTTGACATGGGCAGAACTTGGTAGGTTTTCTGAGAAAGCATGCATATTTAAGAGTATTTTCGTACTGACAGTTCCGATACAGCACCTTGGCAACAGTATGTGACCTTCTTCGTCCTCCGACCACCCCGCAGCTCTACATTTATCATCTAACACTTTTGATTTAGACCTGGAAGTGAACGTATTCTCACGGGGTATCGGTAGGCGAATCTTTGTTTACATTAATTGCTTGAAATTTCAAAAAAAAAAAAAAAAGATACTGACTCCCACCAGAGAAGCTTCTGCATCCTATACCGCCTGTCTCTACAGCTGGACCTATCTGCACAACGAGTCTGGTAAGATATCGGACTACTACAAAACAACAGCCAAGAAATATGTCCGCCTAACACACTCTAGTCAACATTCTCTCCCATGTCTTTGGCGCCATTGTCTTTGTCGCCCTCGCAGCCACGCTCTGGATCGACACCTGGCCCTGGACCATGCCGTCCCTCCACGTCAACGACGTCGCCCCCAACTCGACCGCCGACAAGATCGCCGCCACCGCCTACATGCTCGGCGTCGCCGTCTGTTTTACCTTGTCGGCCTGCTTCCACACCTTCATGTGCCACAGCGCCGAGTGTGCCGCCCGCGGCATGGCCATTGACATTACGGGCGTGCTGGTTCTGATGGCCGGCGCCGTGGTGCCGCTTGTGCACTTTGGGCTGGCGTGCGAGCCGGTGTGGGTGCGGGCAGGCTTTTATGTGGCGACGGCCGTTTTGGGGACGGCGGCAGCAGCCACGACGTGGGAGGCCGAAGTACACCCAGACGGTCCCGACAGGGACGGCTTGGCCCCCCTCCCCGCCTGGCGGAAGATTCTTAGCCTCGCCTCTGTCCAGGGCCCGGCTAACGGCCACCGCCGCGCCGCCCTGTTTCTGGGCTTCGCCGCTGTTTCGTGTGCCGGCCCGCTTCTGTGGATGTTTCGGGCGGACCCGCTCGACTGGGCATCTCGTGTCGACCTCTGGCCCGGCGTTCTGGGTACGGTCCTGTGGAACGCCGTGGGGTTTGTGGCGTACACGAGCAAGTTCCCCGAGCGGCGGTGGCCGCGCCGCTTTGATCTGCTGGGCGCCAGCCACCAGCTGATGCACGTGGCCGTGCTGGCGGCGGCGGTGACGTACATAGTCGGCGTGCACCGGGCGCTTGCCTTTCGAAGGGGAGAGGGGGCTGTCTGTAGGACTGGGTAAGGTTTGCACTTGCAACTTCCACTGAATAGACACATCATAGAATAGACGTGCATGGATATAAAGTATTCTTTGGATTCGTTTGACTGACTTAAAAATAATGACAATGGTTCTCCTAACACATTCTCTCAAACTCAATGATTCTTTCGCGGACCCCTTTCTCGGATCCTCTTTTTTGGATCTTTTTCACGGGCCCTCTTTACTTACATCTGCAAATCCCCTATGGCCTCCATCACCTCCACTTCCACCCAGTCCTCCACGGCCTCCACGGGCTCCCTGTTCTCCATGGCCTCCATGTACTCCGCGTCCCTATCACCTGGTGCAAGCTTGGGGCGCTTGTTCGCCCTCCAGGTCTCCTTCTCCCGCGCCGCCGCCCACGCCCACTCTCCCTCCGCCTCGTCGTCGGCCGCACCCTTGCACTAGTAGGCTGCGCCCTTGTCCCGGCTCTCGCTCCGCAGCACCCGCAGCTGCGCGTCAAACGTCCGGTTCACCCAGTCCAGGTACTGCGCCCACGTCTGGTGCGCCGCTGCGTCCACTGCTGTCGCGCTGCCGTCGTTGAGCGTCGCCTTTTGCCGGTCCGCCAGCAGGATCGTCGCCCGCAGCACGCTCTTGTTGGCGTCCTCCTGCTTCTCGTGTTCCTGCTTGACGGCGTTGTCCTTCAGTTTGTTGGACAGCGTCGCGCGGAACTTGTCGGCAATGCTGTTCAGATGGCGCGCCGTCGCTTCCGGCGCAATGTACGCCAGCCGGCTGACCATGATCGTGCACATGGCGCGGATGTCGTGCTCGTCGCCGAGGCCGTCGATCACGCGGTCGAACAGGCTGATGATCGAGATGCGCGAAAACGCCGTCTCCATCAGCGCGTACAGCGTCTCGTACGCGCCCTTGCGTACCTCGAGGCCGTCGTCCACCAGGTGCTTGAAGGGGCCCATCATCACCTCGCGCACAAGCTCCGGCTTTGGCTTCGACTCCTCCATAATGTACGGCAGCAGCTCGTTGAGGTGCCCCAGGATCAGCTCCGGCTTGTTGTTCGCCGCCGAGTTGAGCGCCGTCATCGCCAGCCGCCGGATCTCCATGTCCTTGTCGCCCAGCGCCTTGTTGAGCATCGCCACCAGGTGCTCCCGCAGAATCGCGTCAAACGCCTCGCCCGTGTCCGACAGCGCATACCGGATCGCCTGCACCGAGATGCCCCGTAGCACTGCCGACTCGTTGTCCAGCAGCCCGTGTAGCTTGGGAATGTACGTCTCCGGCGCCGTGATCGCCAGCCGGCCCAGGCACTCCGCGCACACCGCCTTGTTGTTCTCCACGTCCGCAATCTGCAGCAGCTTGTCCCAGATCACCGCCGTGTACTCGCTAATGTCCGTGTGGTCAATGTTGACCTGCTGGAGCACCTCCTTGATCGACTGCAGCAGCAGATACTGCGTCGTGCTGCCCGACTCCATGCCCTTCAAGATCACCGGCACGTACAGCGCCACGTTGCCTGCACCCGCCCGGCCCAGCGCCACCGCCGCCGAGATCGAAACCTTGTCATAATCACTAGTAAATTGCTCAAGGAACAGCTCGGGGCGGATCGGCGACTCCTTGCCGAGCCGCAGCCCGGCCTCGCCGAGCACTGACAACGCCAGACTGGCTCTGGTCTGGTCCGACTTGAAAGTTTGCGTCTCTTTGATGAAGCTGTCCACAGTCACGCCGGCCGAGCTGCCGCTGGCCACCAAAAGGTTGCCCACCACCTTGCCCACAATGGCCGGGTCGCCAATAACGCCTACGTCCCGCAGTAGGCCCTTCATGAGCGGGCCACCGTGGCCGCTGCGGCCGACGGCAGTCACAAACTGTAGCAGCGGCTCTAGGACGGTCGCCGCCACGCTCGACTGGAGAAGGTGGCAGATGGCCTCGATCACCTCCGTCGTCACCACCAGCTGCGGCTGCACCTCGACCAGCGACTTGAGGATGCGAAGCGTTGGGCCCAGCAGGCGCTGGTCGTTGCGTGTGATGACGGGGTGGAGGGCGTTGACCAGGACGGGGATCGTCGTCTCGTCGAGCTCGCCCTGGGCGGCAGGGCTTTGCACAAGGTGGCGGAGAGCGTGGATGCACGAGCTGCGGAGCGAGTGGTTAGCCTTGCCCAGCTGCGATGCCAGGTGCACCGTGACTCTGCGCGTCCACCGGCCGTCAAACGGAACAGCAGTCGTGGCCGAAGCAGCGATGATGTCAATGGCCCGCACGGCTGCAAGACGCGACGTCTCGTTGCCGAGAAGCTCGAGCAGAGACTCGAGAGCAATGCTGCGCTTGTCCAGGGGCAGGAGGGCTGCGCCTTCGGCACCAGTGCGTGACAGCAGCGTGCCCAGAGCCTGGATGGCCTTGGTGCGCACCTCCGTGTCGACGTTTGACGCCGTAGCCCGGTTCATCAGCACCTCGTACAGCTTCTGGATCTCCGGCTTGAACTTGGCCGCGGCTGCTGACCGTGACCGCGGGGGTGTGATAGACTTGATAACCTCCTCGCTGGCAGAGACGGCCTCGGCCGACAGCTTGTAGAAGCGGTCGGACACGACAGTCAGGACTGCGTCCACGACACGCGACAGGTACGGCTGCAGCACCTGCGAGGTGTGTGTGTTGGCAATATGGCCCACGAGACGGAGCGCCGCAATACGGAGCGTCGTCGGCGTTGCAGAAGCATTACCGCCGCCAAGCGAGAGTGACGACGAAGCAGCGGCTGACGCTGTGGGCGACTTGACCGTCTCCAGGACAAGATCCAGGACCTGCTCAAAGTAGTCTGACAGACCACCGCGCTGCACCGACACAATATCGTTGAGAAGGTTGACCGCAGCCTGTTTCGTAGGCACCTGCTTGCCCTTGAGAATCTTGGTGCACGCAGTCACGATCGACCGCGTCTGCTCGGCCAGATCGGCACGAGGGCCAGACGTGGGAATTGAAAGACGGCGCTCGAGTGTCGGTGACGAAGGGCCGCCAATTGAGTTCTGACGCAGCGGGAGTGCTGTCACACTGCTCTGGCGCCGGCGCTTGCGGCTGAGAGGTAGCTGTGCACCAGCCTCGTTCTGCGCATCCAGGCTGTCGAGCGAGAACTCGGGAATGACACCCTCGCCGGTCTTGCGAACCAGCAGCGACACAGCCGAGATAACTTCGAGGCGGACTGTCTCCTCGCGCTCTTCGAAGCGCTTGATCAGGAGAGGAGCAGCCTCGCGATAGAGAACACCATTGTCTAACAGATCGCCGCTGCTCCGTGTGGAGATGAGTGTGTGAATGGCCTTGGCCGCACAGCGGCGCACCTTCCAGCTGGCATCATCGTCGTCGTCGAATCCGACATCAGCGTCAAACTCGTCATCATCATCGCCGCCAAATTCGTCGTCCTCGTCGTCATCGGCGTCTTCCATGTCGTCGTCGTCACCCACATAGTTGGGGTCGTACTTGACGTACCGCAGGCACGCCTGGATCGTCTCGTCGGTGTAGGGACGCATCTGGGTCGGGCACGAGGCCAAAAAGGCATCGAGCGCCACGAGGGCAGCCTCGCGCACATCGTTGAACTCGCTCGGGTCGTTACCGTCCGAGATAGCCTCGAGCTGCTTCTCGAGCTCCTCCTCATTGAGCGCGTGCAGAATAAAGGGGATCACTGAGGCAATGTGGCGACCGAAACGCAGAGGAATCGAGCGGGCCATGGAGCCGAGAATCGAAATGTACAGCCGCTGCGTTGCCGAGTTGGGCTTGTTGAGCGCCTCCACCGTCATGTTGATAAAGTTTGTGAGCGCATCCTCGGAGAGGTACACGGCCAAGATGGACGCCGCGACCACAGCACGCTTCTTGACGGCCGAGTTACCACGGTCGCCGTGCAGGACAGAAAAGACAGCCTCCTGGAGTGCCTCAACCTCGAAAGCCTGCAGCATGGGACCGAAGCAGCGCACAACCTCGATAAGGACGTCGATCGACTCGGCTGTCGGCCGGGCATTGATGTCGAGAATGCTTTCGGGAGAACCGCCAGAGGCCTGGGCAGCGGCCACCTGGCGCTGATGGTGGGTACTCGTGCGTCCACCTGGAGCGATCTTGGACGAGGTCGGCAGGCCAATAAAACGCGGAATCAGCACGCGGTTGATGGTCGAGTATGCGTCGATATTGTCCTTTGAAGGCTGCTCGCCGGGCACGGGAGCAGGAAGGGAGACGACGACGGCCTTGAGGGCCATGGCAGGGACTGTGTTGTCGACCGAGTTCTTGAGGCGCAGAGCCGTCAGCTTCTCCATCAGTGTCGCGACGATAGACAGCGGCAGCCGATGTACGAGGGGGCCGAGACTGGCACGAGTTAGTACAAGAAGGGGGCCGTCAAAGGCAAGTTTTCGGGGCGTCTCTGAATCTCACCATTTGATCGCCAGGTTTTGCACCTCGCCGTTCTGGTCGTCCAACGCACGCACGAGGTGGTCCACGGTCTTGGATGCTACATTGTAGTCATTCTGGAGAATCTCTGGCCGACCTTTCTCGAGAACAAGCAACAGATCGTTGAGGGACATGAACCGGAAATCCGGATCAGAATCACCCAGCTTCTGCAGAAGCGTGCTGATGGTCGACGCGGTCGCGATGCTCGGGTTAATGGTCGCCATGGTGAGGGAGGCTTGTCGAGAGCGGCGACAACGGATGATAGGGAGGTAAGCGAAAGGATCGTAGGCGGGACACAGCTGCTATTGACCTAGACAGCAAATGCAATGCATCGAAGAAAGAAGAGGTCTCTGTTGAGATGCGTTGCTTTGTCAGATCTCTCAATCTGCATTCACGGTGATCTCGGTGTTAGGAGCACACTCACCAGCTGTTCCGCCGTTTGACGCGGGGAAGGCGGGAAAGCTGATGTAGCTGTCGCCGATACAGGAGTGGTGTTGGTGATGTCAAAGTCGAGCAATAGTTGAGTGGTGATGTTGTAAGAAAGGGGGGCCAACAGAGCTGAGAGCGAGATTGTTGGACTTTGATTGAAGATCCAACAAGAGGAAGGTGCGAATGGCTCTTTGGTCGGTGTGGCGGGAGATGGGGAAGGAGTTAATGTGTGATGAAATGGTGTCTGTCTGCCTGCCTTCTGGCACAAGGCTCTAAGCTTCGAAACTCCGGCGGGGTCGTTTGCCTATTATTGCTGTCTGTTGCTACCGTTGGTTGGCGGGGTTAGCTCTGATGGTAGGGCGTTATGGAAAATTGTGGGGCTCTCAACTGGGAAGGAAAACAACAAACAGACGGCAGGCAAAACGGTACATCTGATGCCTAATGATTTACACCTATTTCAATGTCACTCTGCCCTTTCTCTTCACACTCCTTTTTATGAACAGTTGAAGATAAACCGGAGTCTAATTAAATCTACTGTTTGAACTCGACAAAAGCATACTCTAGAGAATACATACAAAAAGCAAGCCTTCAAACGCTAGCTGTTTAGGCCATACGGCCACTTTCGACCAAAACCTCCGGCCGGACCTCATCACGAGCCAGCGATGTTGGCAGTCTTGGTCCTTGAGAGGCGACAAAGGCCATGACAGCACTGATGAAATCGGTGTCGAGCTCGGCATCTGGCTGCACCGGCTCTTCTTCCACAGCATTGTTCTCCGCCGAAATCCCCTGCGTCTCGTCATCCTGCGCCTCTTCAGTCTGCTCGGCGGTATCTTCCAACTCCTCTTCCTCGAGCTCAAAGTGCTCTAGCATAATGCCATCCACATCAATATCATCCAGGATATCCTCCTCCACGTCGCTGTGTTGAGCCTCGCTGCCACGCACTGAAGCAGCTGGTACTGACAGACGAGCTTCGCTGAGAATGGAAGAGACAGGCCTTTTCTTGGCTGCGGCAGACTGTGGCGAGCTCGGTGCCAGGAAGTATATGCTTGGTGAGTTGGAGCTGACGCTACCGTAGTTGTCCCGATGCTCATCATCGTGGCGAGCTCGACGACGGAATGCGATGATTGTTGCCGGTGTCACGGAGCTGCTGGCGGCCGCACTCCCTCCGTTGTCTCCACGAGAAGTTTCTTTGGCGTTCGGAGCCTCCTCGACCTTGCTTGCACGGTCATCGTTGCTGCTATCGGTTGCGGCGATACTAGCAGTGGCCGGGCCGAGGAACGGAAAGTGTGTGCCCATGGGCCGGCAAGGTGTAGGCGACAGTAAAGGCGGGCCTTGCTGATAGGAGGCTCGGCGAGTGCCGGATGCGTCTGGTGATAGTGAATAGCGGTCATCTCCGACAAGGAGCGGCTCATGGCTGTCATTGTAACTGGTGCTTGCTTCATGGGACACTGTTGACGCCTCCACTAACATGATCGGGTGTTCTCCGTTTGATCCGTGAACCTCATCGTGAGCCAACACCACCTTTGTCTTTGACCGGGGCTTTGTGAGCCTCTTGCGCTGCAGCTGGAGCCACTCGCGAGAGCTCTTGCGGTGGCGACTCTTGCGAGACTTCTTCTTGTGACTCGATGTGTTGTCCGGGTCGTTGTTTTCAATAGTGATTCTCACTTCACCCGCAGCGTCGATCTGGGGCATGGACAAAGGCTCAGATATGGGCTCTGATCCGGGCACTGCAGACGACGACCTGTTGTTGTTTCCAAGCAGCTGGACGACTGAAGGGTCTGGCGGCTGCTGTGTTTGCTCAGAATCCCTCGCTGCTGCGGCTGCAGCTGCGGCATCAGCCTTGATTTTGGAGAGGCGACTGCATCTTGAGCCCTTGTAAGGCTTGCAACATGTTTGTCCCATGATAACCGACACTGTATGCTGTAGTTGATGAAGAACCGTGACGTTTTTGAGTTCGAGATGATGTTGTTTTCTGGCCCTTTTTCGAGGAGGAGATTCAAAGACGCGAGGTGATGCCCGCTTCGGGCAATTTCGAGTGACAGGGCTGTTCGACGTTGGACGCGGACGTGGACGTGGATATTGGGGCGTAAGCCGATGCGACACAATCGAGGAGCCGACGAAAATGTCGAGTACACAATGATCTATAAGGATGAAGTACGAGTCGATGGCACAAGAAGGGGAGAAAAAGGGGGACTGTGTGGCCCAAGGACAGAAAAGGAGGAAACAGTTGGATGGGAAAGGACAAAAGGCAGGATGGCCAGTCTGTATCCCATAATGGAAAGCACGCTCGTGATGGCCTCGTACTCCTTCTATTTTGAGCAATGTTCGCAATCGCACCATTGTGCACAACGGAGGATCGCTCCTGCTGAAAACTACTGTCTATGTCTATGTTTGTGTCTCCTGAAGCGCCCCTTCCTGATTCAACAGAGACGGCCAAAATAGGCAGCTTCAATTGCTGGCTGGGAGATCAGAAGGGACTGACGAAGGAATATATTGTATTCAAGAATCGACCGAGAAATATGCCCAATACTCCCCATTAGTCCGTACAACGTAAAACAATGAAACAAAGTGACAGTAGAGGTTTCAAATGACAGATAGGCAACGCGAGTGCTAATGGTTGACAGGTAGTGACACACAGAAGAAGTGAAAATGAACAATCAAAAAACAAATCCAGTCTGTTGCTATGCGGTTATGCATGGTCTTATTTTTCTCTTTCTCGTTCTCTTTCCGACACTGTCTCGGTACTTGCGACATCCGCCTGTCATCCAGCTCCTTCGGCGACATGCCCAGGAGCACAGCTCCAGCCCACCCTCCAGTCCATATTCCTCCACGTGGTACTGGACGGTACTGCTTCTCCCCACCTTCTGATGCACCGATGAGCCCAATATGCTGATCTTGTACTCCTCTTAGGCTAACACTTCTTGCGCAAAAATTGGAAAATGAACGGTTTGTAAACATATAATAAAATGGGGATTGGGGGCATAAAACATCAATTATATCAGGGTAGAGGACACAAGAAAGAAAAGAGAATAGAAAGATGAGAGTACATCTGTATGTGCCAGACGAGAAAGGAAGTTGTGACAAAGGAAATATGAGTTGATATGGTTTGTTGTCATTGTAGTTGGTTTTGGGTTGTGATTCGTGGGCACCAATGTCGACATTAACACGACTGATATAACAGCAGGGGCTCTCCCACGTTTTCGATCTCGGGTATTGTGCACTTCAGATCGAATGCCTTGGACAGAACGATCTTGAAGATCTGCGTGTTGGGTTAGTTACCTGAACGCTGTGGAATATCGGGGCAATAAAGGGATAGAAAACTCACCTTTTGGACGTTGATACTGTGGCTCGTGCTGCTAAAGATGAGCGCAGCACGCATGGCCTTTGCAAATCGGCGGGCCTGACAAGTTAGTATCTTAGACCATCATTTCCGATCACGGTAGAGAGAACGTACCTGGTTTGAAATCTCCTCCTGGTCCTCGCGCGGGAAGTTGACAAAGTGGTCGTACTTGGTGCCGACCAGGATCGGGATGGCCGTCTTGTTGAAGCCACGGCCCTGGCGGTACCACTCCTTGATGCTGTTAAGCGTGCTCTTGCGCGTCAAGTCAAACATGAACAAGATGGCCACGGCGTCATTGCAGACCAGCGGCAGCATGTTGACAAACTCGCGCTGGCCACCCAGATCCCAGATGCTGAAGGTGATCTCCGTGTTACGGATGCTGATCGTCTTCTCCATGAAGTTTACGCCGAGCGTCTGGATGTAGTCCTCGTCCCAGCTGCCCTCGACGTACTTGACCATGAGCGAGGTCTTGCCGATCTGGGCATCGCCGACCATGCCGACCTTGATCACGACGTGGTTCCGCCCGCTGTTCTGCTCAGCCTGGCCACCGCCGCTGCTGCGAGACGCATGGTCAGGGTAGCCGCCTGCTGCGCCGCCGCCGCCCGACAGACCAGACGGTGGTCTGGAGATGGGCTGCTGCTGTGCCTGCTGTTGGTGGTGGTAGTGTTGTTGCTGTTGCTGTTGTGATTGTGACTGGGACTGGGACTGCTGGTGTTGCTGGTATGGGTATTGGTTTTGCTGCTGCGGCTGCTGCTGCTGTGGGTGTTGCGCGTACTGCGCCTGCTGTGACAAGGGCGGCGTGGCGTACCGGTCCATCTCGTCGGCACCGCCAGCGGATGCGACGCCGTAGCTATGCCGTGGCGAGTTTGGGAGGCCCTGGTCGAGCGACTGGGACTGGATGTGGTGGGTACGGCCGTTGCTGCCGTTGAGGCCAATGTGGGGGCTGCCCTCGATGCCCAGTGTCGAGTCGTCCTGGTCCTGGCTCAGCAGGGCCGACGGGGGCTGCATCGACGTCGGGGTCGGTGGTTCGGCGTCCATTGTGTCGCGGGCGTCGTGGAACTGGGCCGGAGACCCTACTGAGAGAGTGGATGAATCCAGTTTGGCTAGTTGCCCGGCGGGCCGAAGATGGATGGGTATGTAGTGAGTTTAGATGTGGGATCGTGAAGCTCCGGTCGTGAAGCCTGCCGCCTGATAAGGCTATTCGAGGAGACAAGATAGTAAGGAAGGACGTGAAGGTCGAAGGGCACGAGGCTACCGTCAAGGGAATGAACGCTGGGAGTGGCCCTAGTCTCTCAAATGCCGGGCGGTTGACGCGGGGAGAAAGGGATGCTCGTGATGATGAAATACGTTATGGAATGCCACGCTTCTGCTAGGCGTAACTGGTATGGCCGATGCTCGATCGAGGGGGGTGTCGTCGAGAGGAAATGAGGGATGTTTGCTGGCGTGCAAAGAGGTGAAAAAAGAGTGGGGGACGACGTCAAATGCAGCGTGCTCGAGGGGCGTATCGAGTAAGGTGGTTTCAAGGCACCGTGTCCACCGCGTCAAATAGCTTGCATGCGGTGTGCTCGTCGCGTCGAGTGTCGTGTGTCAAGGCGTCGAGGCGAGGCGTGCAGAGGTGGAAGATGTTCGTCTTTGCCTGGCCTGATCGGTCTGATCGATGAAATGCCACAAGATTTAGAAAAGAGAGTCGTTGGAGTCTTTTTGACAAGGCTTGCCTGGATCGTTCAAGGGAAGCAAGGGAAGGAGACAGCAAGCAGGAGAGGGAAAAGAGTGGAGCACGATGGGGTGCGCGGAAGGGGAAAAATAGGGCGCCGAGCAGGCTTTCAGCACATCGTCCACTGTCAAGTCGCCAATATGGGAAAGAGGGGAAGCGATGAGAAAAGGAAACAGAAGGAAGGAACGAAACAATTGGAAAGAGCGACCTGAGGATTCACGAGGCAGTGTGAAAAATCAAAATCAAAATGAAAAAAAAAAGGACGTGCGGCGGTCACGTAAATTCCCTTGGTTTCTGGAAGAGAGCTGAAAGAAACAATGCCAAACAGGCACGGAACACAGGCGGGAAACTACAGCAAGGGGAAAGGGGACAAAAGAGGAGAGGGGAAATGGGATGAGATGGGCTGGACCTGGCCCTAATGCAGGTTTAGTAGTGATGATGCTAAGACTACGAGTCCCGTACAAGGCAGGATGTTGTGCTTCCCATCTCGTCGCGGACCGTTCGCGAGTTCTGGTTGGTTAGGAGCGACCGGACAGAGGAGGGGATTTGCTGTTTCTCTGGTTGTGTTTATTTCGTGGGCCAGGAAGGTCAGCTTGGGAAGGGGCGAAGGAGGGCCAGAGGAAACGCCAGTGAGGATGAAGAGGAGGGGTGGGGGTGGTGTTTCTGGTGCAGCCCCGGAAGGCGCGATGCACTATCCAAGCATCGTAATACTGCAGCTCATGCCAGACGTGTTTGTGCACTCAAAAACCCCGTGCTTCTGGGCAATGCGTGTTGAAACCGTGCTGCCAGTGGGCCCATGGTGGATGGCGCTTACGGCAGATCACGCACCCAATAGGGCACGGCGTGCGATATCAGAAGAGCCTATGTTCCTTGTTTACTTGGATGGAGGAGGGACAGCTACGATGGACGGCCCGGCCGGTGTTTTTGTGTTGTTTGTTTCTTTCCTCGTGCCCCGCGTTTCCATGGAAGGAAAGAGCGAGCGGCGGCTCATGGCGGGCCACATGTAAATAAGTACTTTTCCACCGAAGAGGATACGAGTTGCTGCTTAGTTTTGATTTTGAATTCGACCACTTTACACGACTCCAGCTGAGAAAGATGAATCCATATTAAAACAGGCCTAAAACAGGCTTCCCAAGAGACCATCAACCGACCATCTGGTGCGAGTTAGTTAGCGTTTCCTTGCCAAAGAGCCTGCAGGAACACGCGACGCAGGCGGCCAAGCGAGAGGCCAGAGACGAATGGGAGGCCAGAATGGCGGTGCACTTAAGGACGGTGTGGGACACACGCGACGCGTCGCGCCTTCTACGCATGGAACGAATGTTGGAGTGAGCAAAGAAGAGGAAAGAGGGAAATAGGGGCAAGAAAAAGAGAATACAAAAGAAGAAAGAGCAACCCAAAACGATTGAAGAAAAGGAAGGAAGAAACGAAAGAAAAAATAATCGAATATAGACAAGGAAAGCAGGAAAGGGCGATGGGCAGATCGAGAACGGCCAAAAGAGCCGCCTTTCCCCCGTCTTCACTGCAACGGAGTACCCCGCTGCCAGACGGACGGCATTGTGCCAATTTAAAGCATCCCAGCGGCTCTATTTACTTTCTTTTGCTTGCCGTTGTTGCTCGATGCTTCTTGCAGCTTAGCGTATAGCGAACCGAGTTATTGGTCTCTGGGATTGTGAGATCGATGACAGGCCGCGGCAGCGGACTTGCCCATGACAATTTGTTGACAGGCCGTCAGATTTGTATTGTTGACATTGACAGCTGACAATAGAAATACGATTTTAGGCGAGGACGCAGGCAAGATGACTAAGCTTCTCGTTTTCACCGCCAAAGAGGAAGGTGACTGCGATTTTGCAGGTCAGAACTCCCGTGGCACAGGGCCGTGGCAAGCCGCGGTGCGATTTTGCTGGGGAATTGGGCTTCTGGAACGCTGTCTCCTGCCGTTTGGGAATTGGTGGCCCGATTTCGTCCGTCGTGCAGCCAATGGAAACGGAGCTTTCGTCAGTCGACTGAGTCGAGCAATTGGCGGGCCATGTGCTTTCGCAGTTTTCTGTGGTCACTCTTTGAGAAAACGGGGAAGGAACTAGCCCAAGTCGAGAAAGACTGCTCAGATAGGAAAAAACCACCAACGTAGCTCCACCACCTTATCCTCTATCTCTGATAGAGAGTTGAGAAAGCGCCCAGAAGCCCCAGCAAAAAGAGCCCAGTAACACCGTTTTTTCACCCACGCTCCAGGCCCCGGCGGCTTCCATCGTCTGTTCGATTTGGCCGATTTGACTGCCCCTCTCTTTTTGGCCTTTTTCCAACCTCTTTGACGACATCTCTTCCACAACAACCACCTCGTCGACGATCTCCCTCCTGCGACACATTTTCCCTACGTCTTCGCACTTCGATCACCGACACCCACATAGACAATGTCTGCCTCAATTGCCCGTTGCTTGCGAGTGGCAAACCGGACATCGGTCCGCGGTGTGGCCCGGCCAGCAGTTCAGTTCCGCCCGGCGATGCCCGCTGCGCGCGCCTTTTCCGTCTCGGCCCAGTGTGAGTGCAATGCGGCAGGGAGAGACTATCATTGTGCTTGCGCCGACGGTTACTAACCCACGTATCACAGTCAACATCCGCAAATACACCAAGGACCACGAGTGGATCGACCTCAACGCTGACCAGACGTCGGGCGTCATTGGCATCTCCGAGTTCGCCGCCGAGGCACTGGGCGACGTCGTGTACGTGGAGCTGCCGGCCGAGGGCAAGGAGGTCGGCCAGGGCGACGCCATTGGCGCCGTCGAGTCGGTCAAGTCGGCGGCCGACATCAACGCACCGATCGCATGCAAGGTGACGCACGTCAACAAGAGCCTCGAGGAGACGCCCGGCACGATCAACCAGGTGCCCGAGGACGACTCGGCGGGCGGCGGCTGGATCGCCAAGGTGCAGGTCGACGAGCAGGGCCTCAAGGAGTTTGAGGAGCTGATGAGCACCGAGGACTACAAGGCGTTCACCGCCACCGAGGACCACTAAGCTGCCCCGAGTTAGACAGAGCCGACAACCGCGGACGTATAACGAACCGATTTAATTTTGCATCTTCATCTCCATCTTCATTTACTACTCTTTTTTTAAAGCGTTGATGCCGCTACGTTGGGAGGACAGCTGAGATCCATTTCAACAATCGCAAGGCTGGATAGCATGGACGGTATATAGACTGGCAGAAAAACGAAAAGCTAAACCTGGGGCAATAATGAAGATGGACCCAGGGAGGCAGCCGAAAAAACAACTTAAAACATACAAACGATACAATGATAGCACCGAGCAATCTCACTTCAATTCAACCATGATCCATAACACACGATCGTCTGTTTTATGTTTTGAATAACAAACGCATTAAAATATATATTCCCAACAAGCTAAGTGGTGATTTTTCGACGCTTTTCATCCCATAAAGACTCCAATTTTCTATGGTCCGTCGTGACTCATAAGATATGTTTATATACTTTTTGTACATGATGTTCCTCCTCTTTTGTTCTTTTCGTCTCGTTCTCTGTCCTTTACACTGCTTATGCGCTCGGTGCAGGCACAATCGGGGGCGGCGGCACCCGGTTCTTGTTGATCTCGTCCAAAATTGCCTGTGCGCCCTGCTTGACCATTGTGTGTGCGACGTGCAGGCCCAGCGCATCGGCTTCCTCGACCGTCGTCACACGCTGCGTCGCTGCCGAGTCGACAGCCTGCTTGCCGTCCAGGCTGACCACGACCGCCTTGAGCTCCAGATCCTCGCCCGTCCACTTGCACTCGACGCCAATGGGCACGCTGCAGCCGCCCTCGAGCTCGCGCATGACGGCGCGCTCGGCAAAGCACTCGAGCATTGTGGACTGGTGCAGGATGGGGTTGAGCAGGGCCTGGGTGTCGGCGTCGCCCTCGCGGATCTCAATGGCCAGTGCGCCCTGGCCGACGGCATAGAGCGTGCCTGACGTCGAGTCCTGGAGGTACTGTGAGATGCGGCCGTCCAGGTTCATGCGCTTGAGGCCGGCGGCGGCCAGGATGATGCAGTCGTAGCGCGGCGCATCGGCGGGGCGGTTGGGGTTGACGGAGTCGTCGAGCTTGCGCAGACGGGTGTCGATGTTGCCGCGCAGATCGAGGAACGCAAGGCCGGGGAAACGGCGCTTGAGCTGTGCAGAGCGGCGCACACTGCTCGTGCCGACAACGCTGCCCGCCGGCAGCTCGGCAATGCTCTTGTACTTGCTGCCGACAGGGAAGATGACGGCGTCGCGGGGATCCTCGCGGTCGAGAATGGCGCCCAGCGTGCATCCCTCGGGCAGATGCGTCGGCATGTCCTTGGCGCAATGGACAACGAGATCCAGGCCGCCCGCGACCAGACGGGCCTCAAACTCAGACGTCCACAGGCCCTTGCCCAGGTTGGGCAGCGGGGTCACCTTGTCGCGGTCACCGGCGGTCTCGCGAGCATCAATCACAAAGTTGACGCCCGGGTTGGCGGCCTCGAGGGCGGAAACAACAGTCTCGGCCTGGCGCACAGCCAGCTTTGAGCTCCGAGTGCCGACGTGGACAGTCTTGGTGGGCGAAGCCATTGTGAATGTAGGTGTGGGGTGTGTGTCGGAGATGTGTGGGAAATGGGAATTCGAGGTTGATTTGCAGTCGTGCGAGGATATACAGCGTTCTGTTGGTCGGATTGAAGTTTTCGGGCGCCTGCCTTTTCTTGCCAGAAGATCGGATGATGTGTCGTCTCGGCAAGGCTGGAGGGACAGCGGCTTTTGTAGGCTCTACAGAGGACTCGTGAGGGTAATATTCAGTGCGGGAGACTTTTTTGGTGGGGTAAAAATCGAATCGCCGGCCGGGCCTAGCCAAGACAGGCTATGGGGCTCCCGCCCCTCTGAAACTGCGAGACTCCGGAACTGGCTCGGAGAGTGCATTTTGCTTCGGAACTGCTTTCCTTTGGGGTATATATTTCTCTAGTATTTGACGACATATATCTGCTGTGTTCTCAAGTGTATGCATCCGACAGATCCTCGAAAAGTCAATATCCTGGAGAGCCTGGCTACTCTGGGCAGGAGGCTGCATACAGCTGGTTATTACTTTTTACCCTTTAAATACGGATAGAAATAACTGTATAAGTATTGGATCAATGAACTACTGTTTTACTTTATTCCAGTTGATATTTCACAACTATTATTTACTTTGCTAGGACTTTTTTGTATGTATAAAGGTTGACAGATGCCACGCTCGATTGACATGTGAAGCTGGTGTACGACATAATTGTTTGACAGAAGCCAGGCAGCCGCGCTAAACCCACTATGGCCCAGTGCCTGTCGGATGGCCCGACCACTGGAGGCGGATAAGCGATAGGGAGCTCATGTTGGGCTAGGGGTCACGTGACCCTAGCGCCATAGATTTAGCCCTGCCCGGGAGCCACAGATTCTGGCATTCTCGCCTCCTCTCTATGCAACATTTCTTCTGTGCCTATGACCCAACAGCTCAGCATTCTTATCGTCGCGACCAGGCTGTAAAATTATTTGACGTCAAAAACACGGCATTCTACGACTTTCTGCATCGGCACGTCCGCCTTCAACGACCACCCTTTCCACGCGATCCACACACAACATCACCCATCGACTTCTTGTTTATCGACCGCATCTCGACATGCCCCCTAAACCGATGGCTCGGCCTGTGCGGCCGGCGCGGCACCGGGCGGGCAAACCGACAGGCGTCGAGTCTGACTCGTCGTCTGAGGAGGAGAGCGGCGGCGAGGAGACCAGCGCGGCGGCATCCAAGGCCAAACGGGCACCGCCAGCATCGTCAGCATCATCAGCACCAAAGCGGACAGGCCCCGGACGCGTCGTGACGCACGCAACTCTGGCACAAGCGATCAGCCAGGATGAGCAGCGACGACGCGCCGAGCTGGAGCGCAAGGCAGCCGAGGAGGGCTTTGTCACGGAGTCGGAGGACGAGGACCCTTTGAGGGATAAGGGGGGTGCAACAAAGGGGGGCGACAGCAGCGAAGAAGAGAGTGAGGAGGAGAGTGAGAGCGAGAGCGACAGCGAAGAGGAAAGCGACAGTTCGGAAGACGACCTCCAGCCACGAAAGTTTGTCCTGCCGAAATTCATGACGAAAGCACAACGAGAAAAGGCGGCAGGCACGAAGAAAGAGGAAAAAGAAAACGACGACGATGAAGAAAAGGCCGAGCGGGAACGGCTGGCGGCAGCCGACGCGCTCGTCGAGGAGCAGATGCGCAAACGCGCCGAAGCCAAACTGGCCAGCAAGAGCAGGAAGATGTGGGAAGACTCCAACGAGGCAGCCGCCGCCGCTGCTGCAGCACAGGCTGCAGCCACAATAGCCGCCAAGGCCAAGGAAGAGGCCGGCTCAGGGTCTGACTCGGACTCGGACGGTGAAGAGAACGAGGCCGCTGCATCGGCCGCAGCAGCAGCAGCTGCCGCCGCCGCCGCTCTACTCGACGTTGACACAGAAGACGACGTCGACCCGGAAGCCGAGTACGCCGCCTGGAAACTCCGCGAGCTCAAACGCATCAAGCGCCAGCGTGAGCGCATTGAGGAGAAGGAGAAGGAGCTGGCCGAGCTCGAGCGGCGCCGCAACCTGACTGAAGAAGAGCGTAATGCCGAGGACGCTGGCCTGCTCGCAAAGCAGCGCGAGGAAAAGGAAAACCGCGGCAAAATGCAATACATGCAGAAGTACTACCATCAGGGCGCTTTTTACCAGGACGCCAGTGCTGCCGAGGGCCTGGACAAGCGCGATCTTATGGGGGCGCGCTACCAGGATGCCATTCGCAACCCCGACCTTCTCCCCAAGGCACTACAAATTCGCGATGTCACAAAACTCGGCAAAAAGGGTGCATCCAAGTACCGGGACCTCAAGTCGGAAGACACAGGGCGGTGGGGCAGCGGACTTATTGATAACTACAAGCCGCACCAGAACGACCGCTACGACTCATGGGGCCGCGAGCGGCCAGGATATGTCGAGGGCGGCAGTGGTGGGGGTGGATATCACAACCGCGACGATGGCGAGATCAAGGGCGCCAATGCTATCCCACTAGGCGAGCGCAAGTCACATGGGAGCAGCAGTGGCGGTGATCGGTATCGGGACCGGGATGACAGAGACCGCGGCGGCAGTCACCGTGATAGGGGCAGAGAGGACAGACACAGAGACAGAGACGATAGAGACCGTCGGCAGCCGCGATCTAGGTCAAGATCTCCAAGACGTGACCGAGACCGAGACGGTCGACGTGACCATGGTGACGAGCGGAGAAAACGGTCACCGCCATCACGAGATCGTCGAGACAGTCGAGACCGTGACAGAGACCGTGACCGTGGCCGTGATCGGCACGGCGGGTCCGACAAGAGGAGGAGGGTAGAGACATAGTAGGCTTGAATAGCCTCTAGCATTACCATATACCCCAATGCAACCTTTTACAGGATTCATCTCAATCTGGCCTTGATACATGACTGTTATCTTCGTGGCCTCCGAAGACTACACCATCTCATGCTGTCTCTTTGGCAGAAGGGCAAGCTACATCCGCAGGAGAGGAGTATCGTTGAAGTCCGACTTTGACCCTCTTGGTCGTTCGTTCTCCCCGTTCCTTTTTTTTCTATCGACTTTAAGCTTGGTTTTGGACGCTGCATTAGCTTGCTACGGCCCATTGCACAAGGACTCCAACGTTGCATGCATGCACTATGCACTCTGGAAACGGGAGCTCTGTTTTAGCTGCTCCAAGCTTGAATTGTATTTTATGGGTACGGGGAGTAGTTGCACCAGGGCACTGCTCGCCTCATGGAGCCGAGTTTGGTATGCAGAACTGCATGCCATGCCATCCATGTCTGAATTTCGCAAATAATCACTGCCGCCAGTTAGAATATATGTGACTTGGATTTGTCCCTTCTTTACTTAACTCATGTACTCTCAGACGATGTTGCAGTCAATATCTTGGAAAAGGGTGGTCTGGAAACAAGATCCAGGTACACAAGACAACGACGTGTGCTTCAGAGCTTGGAGAAAGCTTGATTTTCTGTTCCTGCATTGAAACGCTAAGCTGCAAGGCCATGTGTCCAACCGTGCCTGGATATCCTGAAAGCTAGTTTTTCAATGGGATAGTTGCTGTTGAAGGCAATGTTTACAGAGGTCAAATGCCTAAAAATAGAAGACATCTACAACTACAGTTTGAATAGCATCAATGGCGTGTATTATGACTATCTCCACATATGGTCAACCCGCAAGCTATGGGACACGGCCAACAAGCTCAGCCACGAGCTAGCCAATGTTTCAATATCATCCAATTGCCACAAGGGAGGGACGAAGCGTTGTTTCATGCTGTAAGCATTGGTAGGTTATTAATTGATACCTTGTTGTGTTGAAGAGAGTTGTATTCGGCATCGTTTCGCCGGAGGCCTTAACTGGCGGCCTCTGTCCCTCTTAATAGCGGCTAACAGAATAGAAGTAGCCTGGTATTAACATCTTGAGAGGGCGTTACGCTTCCTAGCTCCGTTCCTGCCTGTTGTCGGCATTGTCACCGAAATGAAGAAGGAGTGAACATAGCCGGCCTGCTGATCGACGGCCGTGCCTTCCTCTTTGCACATCGTGAACCAAACTATGGAAGGTGTCAGGGAACTACAGCAGAAAAGGCAATAACGAAAAGGGGTAATCAAAAATAAGGCGCCATCCTCTAAATTCATATCAAGGCCTCCAGATTAACGACGCTCTCCTTTCACCTTGTCACGAAATATGAATGGCCTCACGACGGAATGACGACGACGCATGAAACGGCCAAACATGAATGGAAGCACATGTGCAATGTATGTCAGATATGCTGCAGAGCCGGCATGTGCTGCCATCATTGGCTGTCCCCTCTGTTTCCCCATGCCGTTTCTGCACAGTGCAGTTCTGCTTTGCTTTACGCCTCTCACGAGCATGTTTCAAAAGCACGTCCATCCCATGCCGGGCGAGTGACGACGTGATAAGCATACAAGGTGAGATACAAGGTACTTTTCGACCACAACCCGAGTACACCGCCTTTGCATTTCAGATCGGCAGTGCAAGACCCTGAAATCGACGATACATCGAAAGCTGACGAATAGACGGGAAATACCAATTTAACAACATAAAGACAGACCCAGGGGATAGTCAACAGGGACTACCTTCCGACTACCAGCCTGCCCGGGCATACTATGGTCGTGAAACGAGACGGCGCTGGCACTACGGAGATGCTAAAATCAAAAGGGCCAGCGTGATGGACGAGAAAAGGGGCCGCCTGTCGAAATATCGAAATGCCGGTCACTGGCGTCGATTAGGCAGGTACTTTTTGGCTGTCAAGTGTCTTTTGTTTTGGCGTATTCTCCTCTGTCCCTCCCTGGCATCTGTACACAGTAAAATACGATCGAAGTCAAAACGGGGCAGCTGAAGATGCTCGATCCATACTATGGCATGAACACCATCCATCGTCGGCGGGGCTATTCTGGGACCGGCTTGGGCCACTTTTGCCCCTCTCCTTTTGCTCGCGGTCTTGCCAGCACTGCCGAACCTGTGAAAAAGCTACGCGCGTCATTCTGTGGAGAATGGCGATGCCGAAGCAGAGTTGGTGAGGCTAGCTGTCCTGTTCTTTTGGAGGCCACAGAATGTTCAGGAAAATAAAGAAATAACGAAAATAGCACAGCTCAAAGATGGCAACAGAATCAGGACAGCAACTGAAGAAGACCATATTTCTGTGTAGGAACTGAGGTACTCAGGGACTGAGATGTTCCCACATTCCACGTTCCGAATCCGAGCAGGCTCACCCAATGCCCCCAAATCCAAACTCACTTGCTAGGGTGCTCCCCCCCCCAGGCCTGTGACGTCGAGTGTAACCCTGCACGCCTGCATTCCCCTCCTTCAATTCAAGTGAAGCTGAAGGTGCTTTGTGCTTTGTGCTTTGAAGCAGGCCTATTCGCATCAGCTCCTCTTCAAAGAATCTCTCTCGTAAAAGCGAGCTGCGCGTCGTCATCTGTTGCCTTTCCTGGCTACTTCAGACTGCTCGACCGCAGGGTTCATGAAGTTCATTGAGGGTCCAATGCTTGGCAGCGAGAAGAGAAGGGAAAACAGGAAGCAACAAGAGGAAGCTCAGCAAGATCTGAGAAAGAGAGCATGCAGAAGCTTTGCAGCTGGCAGTCCTTGGCAAGGAAACATAACCCCACACGGAAATCGCGGGAGGACAGTAGCAGAAAAGGAAGGAAAAGCCAAGAGGGAACACAAGGCACAAAGAAAGAAAAGAGCAGCAGAAAGGTGAGAAGGGTGCACCAAAGGGCACCAAAGGGCCCAAAAACAAGCATTGTGGGCGCTTCTTGGCGGGGTGTTGGCATCGAATTGGCAGGGGCCTTGAAAGCAGATCAGAGGGAAAGGTGGAAAGGTACCAAGCAAAACCCCAAGAGAGCCAAGACAAATAGCTATGGGAGCTTGCCGTGCCGTCTTGGTACTCTTGTCCGTCAGTCAACAAATGGATCAAAGTAAATAACGACAACAAAAGACAAGAGAATATCACTCCAATCAACCCAATGCTCTCCATGCAGGGTCATCTACCGAGAAACAGTCTGTTAAGCTGCATTTGTTCGATTTAACCTCGAAACAACTGCCAGAACAAGTGTCTTTTCGAAAGTTCTTTTGGGCTAAGCTGAAGCGACCAAGCAGCAAGTTCAAAGTAGACAAGCGAGGGAAAGCGTCGGCGCGGGTCAGGTCAGAAAGGGGAAACAAAAAGGGGGGTGAGGGGCAGGAATCGGCCAACAAGGAGGGGTCCAGGAACGGCGAGCGCGAAGCATGCAAGTGCGTACAAGTGTAAGTAGACAGACACATTATCCAGGAAATAAAATGACGAAACGAAACGGGGTGAAGAGAGGGCGCCAAATAAAGCAATAAAGCAACGAAGCGCAACTAAACGAGGCAGGCACCGCCACCTCCGTCTGTTTCCCCATCGCGCCTTCCGTTGGTGAGGGAACTGGCGAAAGTGAAGCAGAAACAAATGGAAGGTGGGCGAGGGCGAGGAGGGATCCAAAATAAGAAACCGCGCGGACAGGCCAGAGCAAAGCGAAGCATGAAGAAGTAGACCCTCCGAGCCATCACAAACAGGGATGGGCTTGGAAACGATGCGCCCCAGTCTGGCCTATCCTGTCCATCCTCGTCCATCCTCATCCAGCCAAAGTCTCCAAGGGACCATTCCCATCCAAGGAGGTACTTTTTCGCCATCTCTTTTCCAATTCGCACCACTTGCGTGTGGGGCCAGCTTTCGTAACACTGGAGCTGTCTCCTTCCTGCCAGGTTCACTCACGACTGTCCCCCTCCTGTCTCCTGCCTCCTGAGATGTGCCAGCTCGTCTCGTTCCTGCCTGGTTGGGCTGCCCACCTTTTTCCCACCCTGCAGATGTGAGCTAAGCTAAGCCGTAGGGTCCATCGTAGACAAAAGACGAAAGAAGACGAAGCTTTCTGTCTTGATCAATGGGTATTTAAAGACCCCGTCTCCTCCCCTCACCGTCTCCCCTCTTTTGTCTCTCTTGTCTTTCCTCATCCACATCTTCTTTACCAACCATACCACTACCTTTCTTACACACAAACACACACATCCTTCAAAATGGGTTTCTTCGATTTCAGTAAGACTTCCCCTTAAGAAGGACCATCATGACACGGATCATCACTAACACTTCCAGACGAGTCTCGCGATGCTCGCGACCAGGTCTACAACAACGACAACCACCACGAGGGCTCCCTGAGCCACGAGCTGCTCGGCGCCGGCGCCTCGTTCGCCGCCATGCACGAGTTCGAGAAGCACCAGCGCGCCGAGGGCAAGACGGTCAACCACGCCTTTGCCAAGGAGCTGCTGGCCGGTTTCGCTGGCGCCGAGGTCGACAAGCTCGTCGAGACCAAGGGCCTCGACTTCATTGACCGCGAGAAGGCCAAGCACCACGCCAAGCAGAACGCCGAGCGCCTGTACGACGAGCAGTACGGCCAGCACGACAACTTTGACCCGTACGTACATTCCCAAACATTCTATTTTAATGGCCTTCAGTACTAACATCTTGAAGCAACCGCCCCGGCCCCCGTTACTAGACAGCGAATGGTTGAGGTTTTGGTTTTGGAGGATTATGATAACTGAAATGAAATAAACGATGATCATAAAGCCGTCAGTCATTTTTGACGAGCAATTGAACTTTTGAGCTCTCAAAATGCAAGCGTGATTGTGACGTGAATGTGTGTGTGTTGCTTTGACAGCTTTGGCTGCAAATGCAGCTCGGTTTTGCCAAGCATCGTGTTAATGGACAGCCCTCCGCTTGCCGTCTTTTCCTTTGCGCCATTAGCTCAAGCTTTCAGCTCTCAACTCACTGCACACCAAATTCGTCACAAAATGTCTCATTAACGCTCTGTTTCACAAATTGACAAGCTGCAACAACTAATGCCAGCATCAATACCAAAGAGAGCAGATTGGGTCGTCTGGCGAGCTCTGCAAACTCTCGTATTTGTAAAGCTTTCTGAAGCTCACAACAGGGTCCCACATCATCTTTTCAGAATCATCCTGTTCGAATATGAACTTCCACAGAGCCTGATCAGACCGCTACTTCTGCCCTCCACTAACGATGCAAGCTGCATGTGCACCATTTCGAACAAGTCCAGGTTCGAGTGACAGGTGAGCAGTCAATGGAGAGAACTCCATACATACGAGTACGGATACTGTCCCTCTCCTGGCTTCTAATAAATTCAGGGGCAGGGCAACTCAATTCCAGGGTCAAAGAGGGGTAAACCCGTACCAGCAGCTTGCCTCGCTTGCCTCTTCCGGATAGCACTTTACCCTCAATTCGGCGAGCGCGGTTCCCTGCGAGACAGCGACGCGGCGTTTCAGTGGCAGAATAGGAGGTGAAAGTGGCACCTTCTTACTGTCCTTTTACGTACCTTTTTCTCGGTGTCCTCTCCACACAAACGTCATTGCCTGATATTACCCCACTACCGACAGGGGTCACCTACGAATAACTCAGTATACTCCTAGCCTATATTTACACGTACTACCATATTAGTAGCACTTTATCGTATCTCTTATCGTGGGAGACGAGCTTCGACAAGTATCAAAAGTGAAGTTGGTTGATTAAGTTTAGAAGCTGAAGTCTTTGCAAGATGCAGGGGGTAATATGTACTATTTATACACGTGATATCTGGCTTAGTAAGGTAGATATTTAATACACCCCCCTAGTTTGAAAGAATTATTATACTTGGTATATTGTTAGAGAAATTAACTAGGATAAAATTAAAATATATAAGTGATAATTTAAATTGTTATAAGTATAATTTTTTTGAAGATTTTATACTTTAGTGGTGGTAAAGTTTTAGTAAAACTGTTTATTTATTGTTTATTCGTAGGTATATATTAAAAGTGAAAACGTTTTTTTTTTGTTTTTTATTGGAGTTAATAGTTTATAATGTTTATATATTTTAACTTTATTGTAATTATAGTTAAGTTTTTGTTTAATAAACTAAACGTTTGTTCGTTGTTATAAAAGTATAAAATAAAAAATTATATTAATACTTTAAGTTTTTAAATAAGGTGGATTTTATAAAGTGTAATAAACTACACATAAAATTCTACGGAAAAAACCCTCCAAAATCATACTATTTTTATAGTTATAGGGTGTTTTTTAGCTTTTTCACCTACTTATATAGTAAGAGATTCAGAAGAGGCTGGCGGACCCTCGAGCCCCCGGCGGACCCTCGAGCCCTCGGCGGACCCTCGAACCCCCGGCGGACCCTCGAGCCCTACAAGCCCTGTAAGGCCGCTAAAGGCTAGGGCGCTGTAAGGCCCACGGCCGCTAAAAGGTCGAAAGGCACGGGCGCTAAATCTAAAGATAAAAGGCGCTATGCCGGAAGGCCAGGGAGGCCTAAAGGCGCTATGACGAATGCTTACACAGGCTAAACGTCATAGATTACAGCGCCTTACAGAGGCCTCTGTTGCCACATATCCTTTTCGGATATATATAAAATCGACCTCTCTCCTCCCAGGAGCAAGTCTGGAATCTCCTCTCTTTGATTTTACATAGTATCGCAATACAAATCATCGATCTATTCATTCCCTCCTTGCTCTACCATCGAATTCAACGAATTTTCATCGAATCATCGTCAGATTTTACAATTAATTACGGAGGTTTTCACTTTTTAAATTATTTCGACGACGATTACTTTACTCACTTCGACGTAAAAAAAAAAATAAAGTAGTTTTCGTGAAAACTTTTCGTAAAAAACTTTAAAATAATACGTATTATTACGAAAAAGTTTAATTAAATTAACGAGTTAAAAAACGATAATAATTTAAAAAAGTTTTAAACTTAAAAAACACTTTTAAATATATTTTTTAATAATAAAAAACGCGGTTTAATTAACGACGTTAAAAAAGACTTACGAAAAGAATACTAAAATAATAATAAAAAACGCGTATAATATACGTAAACGGATGTTTATATAAACGAGCTCTTATATTATAATAATTAACTTACGGTCTATGTATACTTCTTTTATACGACGGGTTTATACGTAAAGGTTAAAAACTTAAAAAAAATTAACGAGGAAAAAGAAGTTTTATTAAAAATTTAAAAAGTATATATAAACGACGTATTATAAATAAACTATAATAACCCGTATTATTAACGGTATATATACGTTAAAACGGTGTTATAATACGAAAAAACTTTTCAATAAAAGTTTTAATAAAAAAACCGTAACCCGTTTTTACCTCGATTAATAAAACGAAATAACTATAATACGGATTATTATTATTATTACGAGTAATATATATTTAAAATTAATAATATAACACTTTAATACGTATAACGATATATTACGAACTAAAAAATAAACTTATACGAAAAAGAATAAATTTAAAAAGAATATAAAATATAAAATTAAGTTAAACGGGTACTCCGTTTACGTTAATTTAAAAAAAGTAAAAATAAAACTTTTAAAAATTATTAAAATAAAGTTAATAATAACGAAAAGATTAATTATACGTTTAAAGTATTAAAGTTATTTATCGATAATTATAATACGTTAAAAAACGACGAAGTTTTATTGACTTAAAATATAAATAACGATTAATTATTAAAACTTTAAAAATAATTAATAAAAAATTAAAATATATACGGGTTTAAGTTAATTAACGTAACCGAAACTAAGTGGCGATAATAAATACCGGCGTAAAGGTTAATTATATTACACTACGATTAATAAATTAATAAAATATACTATAATAATTAAAAAAAGTATCGTATATTTTATAAAACTTCGAAAAACTTTAAGTTAATTATAACGACGGTTAAGTTGAAAAAAAAATAAAAACGTTTAACCTTCGTATAAAAAGTAAAAAAGTTAAAACGGTACTCGATATTATAAATATTAAAGACGACGACGTTATTTTTAAACTATTATAATTATACAAGTATAATTTAAAAATTAATTAAATTATTAATTAATTATTTTAAAAAAACTTATAATAAAACATAATTATTAAAACGTTAAACGCGTTAATAAAAAAAAAATAAAATAACCTCCTTTACGTATTAACGTAATATTATAAATATACGAATATTTAAAAGTATTAATATAATAAAAGTTTACCGAAATATAAACTTTACGACTATTAAATTTTGTTAAAAAAAAACGAATAACTAAGTTATTAAAGTATTTACTCATTTAACGAAAATAAACTTAAAGTACTCCGAAAGTAACTTAATAAAAACTTAATTAAAAGTTATATTAAACCGTTAAAATTATTTATAAAAACACTTATTTTATTTATATTAAAAAAAGACGGTATATAACGATTATACGTCGATTATCGATAGTTAAACGAGATTATAATTAAAAACCGATACTTATTACCGTTTATTACTAAACTCCGAGATAAATTA
>WNYE01000077.1:168471-200117 GCA_021396245.1 Sporothrix humicola | reverse complement strand
CCGTTTTTTGACGTACAAGCATCGCCCCCCCCCCCCCCCGACCCATCCACCACCCGTCCCTACAAATACTTCAGAAAATCGATCTCGAAACGACGAACGAGAGCGTCTCGGATCAAAACAAAGAAGAAAAATAACAAGAAGAGAGAGTGAGAGAGGCATACGCGACTGGCCCAACCATGCCATCTCGCAAGCGTTTCTCATGTCTTTTTGCAGATTTGCCATCCCCATCCACTTCACTTTCCAGTCAACTTTGATCATATAAGGGCATTCTGCTTTCCTATGACTGGCAATCCACATCTCAGATTGCATTATGTTGGAATGATCTTCGTTCCTTATGAGCTGATCCCCTCGATGTTCTTATCGCTTCACACTTGCCGCATGCAAGACCTATCATGATCTACCGCCATTTATTTTGGATCTTTGACAACTGACAAGGCTGCAGTGCAGACCAGGCCAAATATGGGGGGCCATAAACAAAGACCCGGGACATGGGGCAAGCGCCGCCCAAAGTCCGTCGTGGAGTGGGTGATCGGGCATAACCTGAAGCCAGACACGAATGATAGACAATCGTCTCCCCCGCCTCCATACGACTTGGACCGTGCGGTGGCAGATGCCATGGCGAAGAAAGAGCGGAAACCAGACAAGAGCGCAAATGTCCCGCCTGCCAAGAACGTTTTGGAGCCCAAGCCCGCCTCACCAGAGCATCTTAATAAGATGAATGGCAAGACAAACAGCATGAATATCAAGCCACCCTTGGTTATTCCAGTACAGGTCTCCAACGCCAAAGTTGGCACAACAGCTTGCACGGCTGTAAGTGGTGACTTCAAAGCTATTATGCAATGCGACTGTGATAGCTGCGAGAAACTGCAAGACACAGCCCAAAAAATGGTGAAAATACGCCAACTTAAGCAGCAGCTTAAGAAGCTTAAGGTTGACCGGAAGGATACGGACATGAGACAAGAATGGCGCAAGCCAAAGGCCGATGCAAAGACGTCCAAGAAGACACATCGGCAGCCAAGTAAGTTGAAAGCAAATATCAAATTCCAAGTTCGAGAGGACATGAATCTAACCCGACCTATCAGGCCTGGACCTATCCGACACATACGATAGCGATGACTCCTACGAGTCCGACAAGTCGTCCGATTCTTCTGAGTCGGACGAGGACGATTCATGCTACTTCTCTGACAGCAGCGAGTCGCCTTCTCGTGCCAGAAATAAACGATACAGCGAGGTATGTGAGATTCTGCCATCTTCCGATATATAATATAAAGACCAAGGTTACTGACTCAAGAAGAAGAATCGTCATCGTCGTCACTCAGGAGGTTATAAGAAGCACCATTGTGCACCTCGTAAGAGCCACCAGTGCGACAGCAAGGCTACCCAAACGCATGCATCCATGGACCATGGAGCATCGAAAGGCGCCAGCCCTGAGCACTCGTATAACACGGAAGCAAGCAAAAATGTCGAGCAGCACACGTACATTTCCCCTGGCCAGGGCCCCAGCATCCCCCACAACAACTTCCAGCACCAGCAAACCGGCAACGTCCCGCCTCGTGGCCTGAACCAGCGCCCCAACGCTCAGTATGGACCGCAGCCTGGCGATGCTCAGTTTCCTCATGGTTTCCAGCAGCATCCAAACGTCGGCAGCATGAATGGTCATGGCATGGCCAGTAACCATCAGAGACCTGACAATACGTCTCGTCCTGGAAACACGATGAGGCCAAGTGAGGACTCCTATAGACCTGGTTTCAACCAGGCTGGACCTCCCCCACAGCAACGCCCTCCCCACGCACCTCCTCCTCAATTCTATGGCTCAGCGTATGACGAGCAAGTCTACGTCTCTCAACCTCACCGTGCTCCCCAGCAGCGGTATGGCACTCCCCAGGCGCCTCCTGGCCCGCCCCATGTTCCGCCCTCTCGACCCCCCCAGGCGCCGTCTGGCCCGCCTCATGGCCCTCCTCGTGGCCCGCCTCCTGGCCCGCCTCGTGGACCGCCTCCTGGTCCGACTCCTCAACATCCCCAAACATTTTATGGCCCGCCTTCAGGCCAGCCTCTACAGCGCCCCGGGCCCGACCAGAGATACCGAGGCCCGTCTTGGCAGCGTTCTGATCCTCCCCAGCAACACAAAGGTCCGCCACAGCAGAACCGGGGCAAACCTCAGCATCACGCCGGACCTGGTCAACAGCGCCAAGCGCCATCTCAGGCTCAGTGTCCGCAAGGACCCCCCCAGGAACGCCAGGTACAGACGCAGCAGTACGCTGATCCCAATGGACAACGGCCTTGCCCTCCCCAGCAACGGACCCAGACATCGTCGACAAACTCATGCCCTCCACGTCCCACGGAAGACCTGGCACTTCCACCTGAGATGCGCGAACAATTGGAAGAGTTCAAGCAGCGGATGATCAAGCTGGGTGTCTTCAAGTCCCCAGCGGACAAAGCGCAAGAACAAGGGCGGATGGGGCAAAACACCACCCAATACACAACACACCACAAGAACACTGTCGACCCCGGCACCAAGCATGACGAGGACCAAGGCCTGCAGCTGAGCCTTCACCACAACGACCAGCAGGAGTCTAAGAATGTGTTTACGCCGGTTTGCCCCTGGCCACAAAAACTTCCCGAATGGAGTTTTGACTTCCTAATGAAACACTACGGTTATCCAACTAATTGGCCTAGGACAGACCAATGCCCGGACCTACATCCGAGCATGCACCGCAGCAGCTAGCAGGAGCCTGAGCAGGTGCTCACGCCGGTTTGCCCGTGGCCACAAGAGCTTCCCCACTGGGGGTTTGACTTCCTGATGCTACATTATGGCTATCCAACCAATTGGCCTAGGGCAGATAACAAAGACACTTGACACATCGTGGCCAGTCTTCTCCATTCAACAAGTTTGATCTACAATTTTTTTGTTCACATCCTACAGCATCGCACTTGCTCTCTTGCGTCCTTGGTTGCTTTAGCCTTTGGTTTTTGGCAGAGCATCTTCCCTTTTATTTTTTTTTATTTTTCTCACAATCACGATGGTTCCCAAGCTGTGACAGATTTGTTGAGAACGAGGCTGCCGCGAGATTTTCCCTTTCCCTTTTCCTTTTTCTTCTTCTTTTCTATTTTTTTTCTTCTTCTTTTTCTGTTGATGGGAATGGGAGATCGTTGACACTGTACTGCAGGGCATCCCCAACTTGGCAGCGAGACTGACCTGCAGACAAGGCGGTCAGAAGTCCAACACTTGTTGGTGTATTGCAGTATACATTAGTGTACAAGCATCACCCGCTATGTGTTTCTGCTACCTCATTTGAGGGGATTAGTATTGAAATGAAGAGGGATGCTGCGGAGGAGTGGTTTTCAAAGGGGTTGTCTTTGTTGTTGTTTTGGTCGTGATTATGTCTCCCCATTTTTTGATACTCTTGGCTTTTTGGCCCGTCTATTTTTTTTTTTCTTTTTTTCTTTTTTGGTGGGCGGGCAAGGAACAGGGCCTATCTTTGGGGTGGTTACAAGTGGTTTATTTTCTATCAATCAAACTTTCCAAATTCTTCTCAAACACAATATATCGTACAAAATTATAATAATATCCATTGAATGATACGAAGAATATAAACGACGCAAATTCTCATATGTTTCGGTAAGGGCACATTATTGGTATTCTAGAGCAAGGACAAAAAAGCTAAAGCATGAGGATACGCCCTTGTAACTTCATGTTATGTAAAGCATCTTCCAAGTTGCCGTAACACAAACAAAACTGAAAGTTGTAACACAATACATCATAATGATCAGTGCAACAAACACGCGAGGTGAATTTCACATTAGACACGAGACAAGATGAACAATTCAGTTAATCAAAGAAAAAGGTAAATCGTAAATTTAATTCAATTTCGGCCCCAATTCAAAATAATACTTTGCTCGTTTTCGAGGGGAAATAAATAAACCCATGTATTCATGTTTCCATGCTGTCCATGCTTCACAATTTCTTTTCCATCCTTGCCGTTTTTGGGAGATTCGTCACATTGGTTTTCCATAAACTTCGTTCAATTTTGGGGGGATGTTCTGTTTTGCTTCCAGCTTCCAGAGCGTTCAACATCATCCTTCATAGGAGACTGAAGGCTGAGATGTCGGGGTGTTGAGGGACCACAATTTTACTCGTCGTCCTCCTCTTCCTCAGACTCCTCCTCGGACTCCTCCTCCTCGGCCTCGGCGAGCCACTTGAGGAAGGGTTCGGCGGCCTTGCGGACCTTCTTGGAGACGGAGAGGTCGGTGTACTTGCGGCTGGCCTTGGTGCCCCACTTGTTGACGACCTCCTCGGAGATGAGGTCGCTGTTGTAGTACAGGTGGAGGATCTTGACGACCTTGTCGACCATCTCGGGGTGCTCCTTGATGTGGTTACCAATGAGAGCCTCAGTGCCGCCAAGCAGGGCCTTTTCGTGGCGCTCAGAAGTGACAATCTAGAATGAGTTGTTAGTGTGTGCTCTTATAAGGGGTGGTTATCAATGATGGCTTCACAAGGCCGGGAACCCACCTTCTTCAGCATGCTGGCACGCTTGGGGATCTGGGCCAGGATGTTCTCGTTGAAGAGAGTCTGGACCAGGACCACGACGGTGCGGTGCTTGGACTCGATGCCCAGGTCGCGGGCCTTGAGGTAGATCTCGACATCGTCGACCTTGTCGATGCTGCCCTTCTCCTCGGCCTGCTCCTGGATCCACTCGCCGAGCTGGCTGTAGACGGTGTTGCCACCGCCCTCGCCATCCTCGTCGTCGTCGTCGCCGCCGTTGAGCATCATCTTCTGCTTGAAGTCGTCCGGCAGGGCCTTGGCACGGGCCTTGATGGCCTCCTCCGTCATGTCCACGTTCCACTCAACATTCTTGGGCTCAACCGACTCGTTGGCACGGCCAGGGGCGGGCGAGGCGGTGGCCTCGCCGTCGCTGCCGGCGGCCGTGCCGTTGTTGTCCTTGTCGCCGCTGTCCTTGCCAGAGCCGGAGTTGTCGTCGCCGCTGGCGGCGTCGCCATTCTCCTTGTTGGCAGTGCCGTTCTGCTTGGCCTTGCGGGCGGCCTTGCGCTCGGCCTTGTCCTTCTTGCCCTTCTTGGGAGCGTTCTTGATGATGTAACCGCTGAGCTTGAGGCGCAGATCCACGTCGGTGCGCTGGCCGCAGGCCTTGCAGTCGAGCGTGATGTGGCCGTCCTTGATCTGGACCACGGTCTCGGGGTTCTTGCACTTCTTGCAGAGCACAAACTTGGAGATGAAGCCGTCGAGGTAGTCCTGGAGCTTAGCGGCCTCGTGAGCACCGTTGATGATCCAGCGGTCATCGGGAGGATCAATGTTGGTCTGGGCGCCGAGCTCGAAGCCAAAGTACTTGATAAGATAGGCGCCAGGACGGGCCAGCTGCTGAGCAACCTGGCTCAGGTTGGGGACGACGGTCTTGATACCGTTGCCCTTGCCCTCGATCTTGGTCTGGATACGCTCCATCTTGTAGCGGTAGAAGACGTCGGTGACGTCACGGCGAACGTTGATGAGAGACATGATGGCGGTTTGGTGGGGGTTGTTACGCAGAAGGGTTTTTTGCTTGAGTTGAGTGTTGATTCTAAAGAAGGACTGGTCGTCTTTGACAGAAAATCAAAAGGCGACTGGAACTTGGAACGTTGAACGTTGGACTTGGGACGTTTGGGAAGGGAATGAAGCCGTTGGAGCCGTTGGGGAGGACAGGGTCGTCAGTAGCGGACCGGGCCTTGCTTGAACATAAGGGAAAACTGAAGGTCGTTTCTAAGAGACGGAGGCATGAACGCGAGGAGAAGACAAAACTTGCTCAACAAGGTTCGAAAAGGATAGTTTCTAGAGGGTCGTGGGTCGATTCAAAGAACGGGAATTCAACCGTGGGGGCCTTGACTGATGCTACAAGGTTTTCGCGGTATGCGAAAGGACTGCAGCCAAATAGGAGGTGAGTGAAGAGACTCGGAGATATTGTCGTGCTGATACATAAACAAGACTTGTGTCCTGTATCTGGGTTATGTGGTGTTCGAGAGGAGGGGGGCGTCGAGGGTTTGGTCGTGGGAAGAGAGAAGAAAACTTGTTGGTTTTTCCCTCTGGTTTTTGGTTTCTGTTTTCGTTCTTTGTCAAGGACAATCAAAGCGCCAAAGGCAGGAAATGAGGGGGTCGTCGAGAAAAGTATCGAAGAAAGGGATGCTGCCAAAACTAGTACGATCGAAATCGATTGAGTCGAGGAGGCGTGAATAGGTTTGGTGGGTGGAGGAAGAAAACGAGGCGAAAAGGTTGACAAAAAGACAGATCGCGATGTTTTCTTTCGAATTTCGAGTGTGGGGATTGCGAATAGCGAGAAAAAAGGCCGCGCACGTCACAGGCGGGGCGTGGGACACAGAGTAGATGTCGTTCAGCGAGAGCCGGTTTGTATGGAAAAGCGGTTGCGAAAGCGTTGTTGTTGGAGCGAAAAAGCGAAAAAGGAGTCAGAGGTTGAGGGTTGAGAGAAACAGTGGGTTTATGGAGAAGAAGAGATTTTGCAAGAGTTGTGGGAAATAGGGGAGTGATGGCGACGGGATTTGCGAAAGTATTATTGCAAGTGTGGCCCGGTTAGGTTGTCAGATTCGGCAGGAACTTGTTCAAACCGGCCTAAAACTTTTTTTACTGCGAATAAAGCGAATAAAGGGAATAAAATCGACACAAATTAAAATAGGAAATAAAAAGTTAAAGAATTAGCCTCTCGCCTGGCTGCTTGGTTGGCTCTTTCCTTCTCTTGATGGTTCTCGAGGGTAAATCCAGTGAGGGGCAAATATGGATTTAGTCGGTCTTGGAGTCACGTGGAAGCCAAATTGACAGCCAAAGACGGCCAAACTGACAGCCAAACAGCGACAGAACAGCCCTCACGTTGAGTCTGGACGTGTTAATGGCGGCACGTCGGGCGCGCCTTCCCTTTCGCGGCATTGGGCTGCGATCAACATTGCATTCACCCACGACACAATGACGGGCAGGAGCGATTCACTGAATGCGTTGGTGGTTTAAGGTGCTACATTGGCTTTACGTTACAGCACATCTTCTTTTTCTTTCCGTTTCTCATTTCTCAGATTATGCCCAACCGTTATGCAGCCTCTGCAAGCGGAACAAAGTGCAAAAGACATTTTTGCCCAAGCGGACGCGACGAGATCAGCTGATCAGACATTTCCATGGACTCGGGCGTCATCGACACTTCGGGGCTTGTGGCAAAGCGTGAGTATATGTCACGCATAAGAATCTTCATCTCGACAAGAGCGAGGCTGCAAATGGTTAATGACTGGCAGAGAAGATGAGGGAACACGAACGCTGGTGACTTACTGCTTGCCGATGCAACCGCGGCCACCGCTGGCAAAGGCAAAGAAGGACCGTTTCCGGTCAGCATCGCCGTCTGACTCTAGCCAGCGGTCCGGGTTGAATGTATCTGGGTCGGGGAAGATGGTGGCATCCATGCGGTGGACCGAGTATGCCTGGCTGCTGACGACAGTGCCGGCGGGCAAGAAGAAGCCGTCGATAACGCGGCCATTGTTCTGCTGATCTCCACGTGGCGCGGAACGGCCCCAGTTGTTTCCTGGGACGACACGCGGAAGCGACATGGGAATGGCCGGGAAGCACCGCAAGCCTTCCATGATGACGGCGTCCAAGAACGGGAGCCGGTCAAACGGCAGGGCGTCGGCGCCCTTGGCCTCATTTTCGAGAAGTTCGCGCCGCAGTCGTTCCTGGAAGTGGAGAGACCGAGGAGTTGACAATTCGTACATGAGGAAGCAGAGAGCGTCGCCAGTCGTGTCGATGCCGGCGGCCATGTGATCGAGACTCTCGGCTGCAGAGTCGAGGGCATCGAATCCGCCCACTGCCGGCCTGGATTCTTCGTCTTTGTTATCTGGCGGATATGGCGTCTGCTTCTCGTGCATGCGTGCCAACAAAGTAAAGTGAGCTGCATCCGTCTTGGCGGCAGTGTCGAGGACAAAGTCGTCGGCGAGCGGCGTCTCCCTCGGCTTGGCGAACCAGGTCAAGACAGGGTTGATGATGGCGTAGAAAGTCGGACTGTAAAAGCTGACGAGGCGGTCTATCAAGTGTTAGCGTTGTTTAGACTTGAGAGAAAGCGGCTGTGGTTACTCACTCTGGATACTGTCGTCAAACGTCACCTCTCGCATGATCGCGGCGTCAGACTCTTTCCGAAGAGAGTCAGCTCCGTAGGGGTGGAAGAGATGATGCGTTACACAGTCGAAAGCGTACGCATGGAGGGCTGCCAAGTTAGTTGTGGTTCACAAGACCGTTGGTTTGACTACATTCTCAAAACTGACCGAGCTGTCAAAAGGTTAGTGAGATGGCACAAATTTATATGGCAAGATGCTGGGGAACATACATAAATATCGAGAACGCCACCAGCAGCGTTCTTGCAGAGCTCGGTAAAATGTTGTGACCGCTCCTCAATGCCGGCCAGCGCTGGTCCACGCATGATGTTGCTGTTGGCATACCTGTCGGCAAGGATACGACGGCGGCGAGCGTGCTATTTTGTGAGTGACGAAGTTCAACATGGCATCCAAGGTCTCCATCACTTACCGTCTCCTTGTCGAGAGTTGTGAACATTGTCCGCCGGCCATAGACCGTAAAGAGATCGTAAAAGTCGGTCTTGTCATAGCCACTGCCGGCGGAGTTGTAAATCTCCTTGACGGCTGCCGCGGAAGCGAAAGAAACTTCGTCTGGCGCAAGACGGACGACTGGGCCATATCTCTCGTGGAGAGCATGCACATAACGCGTGCGGCCGCATTGGAACTCGTGATATCGCAGAACGGCCGAGGTGAACAGGGAGGCAGTCGGGCCAGGGATGCGCCGCAATGGCGAGCGGACGGCTCGGACGATGATATAAAGAAGAGGGAAGACGATGAAGACGAGCGCTGCAAGAGAGAGCCTCGGTTTTGAGGCTATCGTCTCAAGCAGCGAATGTGGCAAGAGCGCCATGGTGATGGATGTAGGTGGGCTCTTTCTCTTTCTGGGAGAAGGTGGCGGTTCTGGCGACTCTGATATAGCACAAAACTGCGAATACAATTTGAAGAAAAAGTTGACAATCACAAAAAAGAAAATTAAAAGGCGACAATCACGAAGAGGGGACAGGAGTCTGGGCCAGATGGTCGTGTGCGGTGGATACATACGCTAATACGGCTGCTCTTGTTGGCTGGGCGCTTTCTGTTGTATCTTGTTATCTAACAGCAGCGCTTGTGACTGGCAGACGGCGTGTGCCGCTCGATGTGCGCCGTGTCAACGACCGCTGGTGGCATGTCCATACTTTGTAAGAGCTGCTGGCTCCGACCCGCGGCGCTTTTGTGTGCGGAGAGCACTAAACTGTGAATAGCAGGTGCTTGCGTTGAGGCAAACCGATTGGGACAGATGGGAGTTATGCCGGAGCTGCAGCCAGCACATTTCGGGCATTTATTTATTAAATAGGAATAATGTGACATTCACGATAATTCAGGCCAAATTTTGTGTATCGGAGCAGCTTCTGGTGTTGTTGTCGTCGAATTCGCATTTCGTCATTTTGCAGGGCCCAACTTACACCCAAAATTACGTAGTGGCTGCCAAAACGGTCCGTTGCCAGCTGGCAGCCTGCCCAGAGGCCCATAACCCACTCGCCCCACCAGCTGACGCCAACGAACGCCTGCGCCTTCCTTCCTTCCAGCTGTCCTGATTCCAGCGCCTGCATGGGTTCCCAGCTTTTGATTAGCCGCTTGCCTGGAGCAAGGCAGCATGAAACGCCGCCTGTAGAAGGTGCGCCTGTGCCCTCAGGCCCTGAGCGTCTCCTGCCTCTATCCCTATTCCTCCACTTATTACGACGTAATATTCCTCACAACTCCACGACCACTCGCAGCTTCCCCCCATTGCCATTGAAAACGTCTCGCCTTCCCCGGTTCTTCAGCCACAGCCGCAGAAAAAGGAAGTGGCCATCCTGTGCAGTTTCCTATTTTCTGGGCTGACTCTTAATTATCGTTCCTGCATCGCCATCGTCATTTTTCTGTCTTCTTCAGCCTTTTCCGGTGTTTTGTCTCTTCTCCTATTTCTGCGTCATTTGTCCCACGACCTCCCTCGCTTCGACGCCTCGCACTGCACGCCGCAATGAGCCTGCCCTAGGGCCCCTCCCGCGCTTCTTCCCCCTTTGCATCGTCCAATGCCGACTTTGAGTTCCTTCGCTCCATTTTTGTTGCCTGGACGTCTTGTCTCTTTTTCTGTCTTGATTTTTCAGCCTTTTTCTTTCTCGAACACCCCTGTCTCCCGTTGACTCAGTCCACGGCCGGCTGCCCTCGTCAATTCATCCGAAGACACCACGTCGACGACAATACGAGACGAATCAAAACGGTCTCCGCAGCTGCCTAGCACATCTCGGCCCGCGACCCACCGCCTTCTCTCCCCCGAGCTTCGATTCGAACCGCTCTCCTCCCTTTCTTCCTTTCCTCTTTGCTCTTGGATTCTCGGCACCGCCATTTCGCTCGACTACATAACCCTCCCATCGTTGCCCCTCCCTCCTCCATCGAACGCCCGCCGTCGAGATCGTCAAGATCGCCGAGACAGCCACCAGCATGGCGTCACACGGCCAGTCCATGCCGGCGTCACGGCCGGGGCAACATCGACCTCAAGTGCCGCCGCCACAATACCACATGCAGCAACAGCAGCAGCAGCAGCACTACCACCAGCAACAACAGTCGGTGCCCGTCCTGCCGCACAGCAATGCACCGCAAGGCACCTTTGCGCCAGGCACCAAGATCCAGGTCGGCAGCCATCGTGTTGTGATCCAAAAGTACCTGTCGGAAGGCGGCTTTGCCCACGTCTACCTCGTCAAGATGCCCTCGCCCATTGACGGCACCGACCTGGCCGTCCTCAAGCGCGTCGCCGTGCCCGACAAGGACGCCCTGCGCAGCATGCGCACCGAAGTCGAGACCATGAAGCGCCTCAAGGGCCACCGCGCCATTGTCACGTACTTTGACTCGCACGCGTCAGAACTGCGCGGCGGCGGCTACGAGGTGTTCTTGCTCATGGAGTACTGCGACGGCGGCGGCCTGATGGACTTTATGAACACGCGTCTGCAGCACCGCCTGACCGAGCCCGAGATTTTGTCGATTTTCAGCGATGTCGCCGAGGGCGTCGCCTGCATGCACTACCTCAAGCCGCCACTCTTGCACCGTGATCTCAAGGTCGAAAATGTCTTGATCAGCAAAGGCGGCGCTGGCAAAAGCGGCGGGAGCAGCGCGCGCCGTCGTTTCAAGCTGTGCGATTTCGGTTCTGCTGCCCCGCCCAAAGCTGCGCCTGTTTCGGTTGTCGAGTGCCGCCTGATGGACGAGGACGTGCAGAAGCACACGACACTGCAGTACCGCAGTCCCGAGATGATCGACGTTTATAGAAGGCAACCCATCGACGAGAAGTCCGACATCTGGGCGCTGGGCGTGCTGCTGTACAAGCTCTGCTACTACACAACGCCCTTTGAGGACCAGTCGTCGCAGCTCGCGATCCTCAACGCCAGCTACCGCTTCCCAAGCCACCCCGTCTTCTCCGACCGCCTGAAGGCCTTGATTGGTATGATGAATTTTTAACTGCATGTCGTGATATCCTTGACTAACCCCATGAAGCCTCCATGCTGCGCGAAAACCAAGATGCCCGGCCAAACATCTACCAGGTGCTTAAGGAGTCCTGCGTGATGCAAGGCAAGGATACTCCCATTAAAGACGTAAGTTGTTTACCACCAAAGATGCCCCACCCCCACACCTTCTAACGGCATGTGCAGATCTATTCCGGCCGATCACAATCCGAGCCCCGCGGCGGCGACCGATCCTCGACTGCCGACAAGAAGCCCGCGCCCGCACCAGTTGTGGGCGCCGTCTACGCACCCTCCTCGAAACCCCAGCAAGCGATCCCCGATATTGTCCCTATGCGGCGAGGCCGCCCGACAGCTGCACCCGCGAGTCAACCAGCACCGGCAGCGGCAGCGGCACCAGCACAGCCGCAAAAGCCAAGCGCTTCGCCGATGCGTGTCACCAAGGGCGATCCCTTTGCGGCCCTCGACGCCAAGGCAGCCAGCCAAAACGCCGACGAGCTCTCAGCCAGATTCCCTACACTTGATCAGTTCTCCATCTTGCACGACCAGGGCACACGCTTCAGCTTTGACGACCCGCAAGCGGCAGCTGGCACATCATCGGTGCCCCAGTCACCGGAAGCACAAAAGGATCTGAACCAAAGAGTGGCCCAGCGGTTGGCAGACGACGCGTTTGTGTCTTCCCCGCCGACGACTGCTAAGGCAACACCGCAAGCCGCGGCTGCAGCTGCTACAGCCGCCGTTGCTGCCGGCAAGGTTTCGCCAACAACGGGGATCAGCAAGTCGGTGTCTGAGCCTATACACCCGGCGAACCGGTTACCGAGCCGCGCAGGCGCCTCGCCCGAGAGAATCTCGAAGCCGGCCCAGCCCGTGCCGCAAAGGTCGTCTGAAATGAGCCGCGCTTCGGCCATCATCTCCAGCACGCCCGAGCTCCAGGCCATTTCGCAACAGCGCGAGCAGAAGCCCAAGATGGTGTCCACAGGGACCATGACATCTCCGTCGCCGACCCCACCACCACCCTCGTCTTCGGCAGAACCTTCCAACCGCATGCCCCAGTACCAGGTCTTCCGTTTCCCACCTGCCGATCAGAACCGCTCGTCCAGCCTTCCTCGAAAGCAGTACCAGGACTCGGGCAGCGGCGGCCCTACCGAGTATGGCCAGTCGCCGTCACCTCAGCTGCGGACACAGGCCCAGGCAGCGCACATCCGTCACCCGTCCTCGTCGAGACCGTCGCTTGAAGGCCAGCGGCCGAACCTGGACTCTCTCGAGCCTGTCACGGCATCTGTGCCTTCCTTGCCGGCCCGTCCTCGGCCGACAAGCACCTACCTCGAGTCCAATATGGACTACCTGCGTGAGCGCGAAGTTAGTGGAGGCGGCGGCAATGCTGGCAACAGCGACTTCAGGGCGCCGTCCGTGTCGCCCCGTCCCGAGATGAACAACACGAACAGCGGTAGTGGCTGGGACGATGCGCCGGTTGAGTCCAACGTGGACTACCTCCGCTCGATGGAAGACCACTCCGACAGCAACAAGCGCGATCGCAGCGCTGCCAAACCTCCCGGTGGCAAGCGGTCAAGCATGACTGCGCTCACGGGCACCAAGAACATTCTTGCAGGCAAGTTTGGCGACGCCTTTAAGCGCTTCGAGACGAGCACGGGTGGCAGCGGCGGCAACAAGGACCCGCCTCCTGTGCCCAGCCGCACCCCCTCGCCTCTGAAGCAGCTTGAGCGCAACGACAGCAGTTACGGAGGTGGTGGTGGCAGCGGCGAAAGATACACCGACGATGTCTACAACGACCCCGACCAGATTCCCGAAGTGACGGACGACATGCCGCCCGAGATGCGCCGTGAGATTGAGCGCCGTCGCCTGTCCATGGAAGAGAAGCGCGTGGCTGCTGCCGGCGCCGAGTATCGCCAGCGTATTGGTAGAGCCGATACGGGTTCCACCTCCATCTCGCGGACCACGATAAGCTCCAGCGGCGCTCCCCCCATGCCGCTGCCCAAGACCATGCCCAAGAGCATTGGCGGCGTCTCGCGTGCCGTCTCGATCCAGAACCGTGTGCAGAACCTGTTGAGCGAAGCTCAGTCGTCGGCTCCCGTTGTCCGTACGGCTTCGGGCTACGGCCACTTTACCGATGACGGCAGCAACGCCGGCGGCGGTGTCTCTGACTCGCCTGCTCGGTCAATGCCCAATCCCCATGTTGGTGGCTCGTCAACGGGTGCCGGCCGCGGCAGCTTCGACGAACGGCCCGAGGTGCGTAGGAAGCCTGTCCTCGTGGGCCGGACGTCAATGCCTGTTTCTGGAGGTGGCGCGCCGCCGCCCAAACCGGCCAAGCCCAAGCCCATGCACCTGAACAAGCCGCTGCCAATGATTGGCAAGAGCAACAACAACAGCGAGGGCCGGCCCGGATCGCCGTCGACGTCTTACCCTCCGTCGCGGCCCATTAACTCTAGGGGTCCCCCGATGCCGAGCAAGAGCGGCGCATCGGCATCGCAGTCGGCGCTCATGGCCACCGACCTGCCTGGCCAGCCAGTTCTCGAGGGCATGTCTGTGCAGGACCGCGACGACTACATCCGCGACTTTACGCGGCGGTTCCCGAGTCTGACATCGATTGAGATGGTGGAGCGGGACCTGTCGGCCGAGGATTCGCACAGGCGATAGATGGGCTGTTTCCTCCGGCGCTACAAAATAATCCACCCTGCACATATATACCAATGAGCTTTCTGCCACCTCTATTGAAATGCATTTCTGTCCCTTCTTATTTTTCATGCACGGCGCTTTGTCCTTATTTTGCCTGCCTGCTTGCGTGCTGGGTTTCTTTTGATAGACTCAAGAGGGAGAGATAAAAGCGACCTCTCCCATAATTACCGAATGAAATACATTCAACCCTATGGCGAAACTGGACAAAAGGATGCAAGTAAAAATCAATTCTTGAGTGAAGTTGTTTTGATGTTGAGTCAGTGTCTTTAGCGTGTGATTGACTGATTGACACCTGCCAAACACGTCACTGTTGGTGCATTGAGGGATGACAGGTTACATGGGGAAAGACCAACAGTAACCCCTTGACTGCCCCTGACCAAAAGATGAGATGACACACTGGATAAAATGTGCCTGAAATGTGCCTGGAAAACAGAAAAAGCATCGCGAGAAAAACCTCCGGCTGGCTTCACTCTGGATGCTTTTGTAAAGAGAATGCGAAAATGCCCATCGTGTCTTCCCTTTCTCCACTGTAATCGCTCCTTCCTCTAGACCCAATTCAAAAAATTGCGGTCGGACTTGACCATTAGAGTGTTTACAAGAGCGTCTTAACTCCACAAATGAGCAAAGGTGGTTATAGTATAGTGGTGAGTACACCTCGTTGTGGCCGAGGAGACCCGTGTTCGATTCACGGTAACCACAAATGTGGTCTACACCGATGCTTTCTTTTTTTGCTTTTCTTCATTTTTTTTATTGTCGCTTGGAAAGCTGTTCTTTTTGTCAGAAGTAATTTTATGTCAATGAAACAACTATTTATTTTTTTGTTCGATCTAATTTTCCATTTTGTTACAGTGTATTAGTTGTTTTAATTGATCCGGCTTCTTATCTTGCCTTGCCATTGTTTACTACTTTGTCAAAAAGAAGAAAACAACTCCGAAAAAAAGAAACAATAATTAAAATATATTAAAAAACGAGATCGAAAGGAGAAATCAGAATGGCATAAAAACAACACTACCCATACTCAACAACTACTCTTCCTGTTTCGTCCCCCGACGGGCAATACGCTCGGCCTCGTACAGACCAATCTGCAGCTTGGTGTACTCCTCATATTCGTGTACCTCTTTCTGCCACGCTTCTGTTTTTGCAACGGCTTCGGGCACCGCCGGGAACAGCTGCGGCTGGTCATGGTAGATTGTATCGGCCAGATTGGCACGCCGAAGTGCGTAGTTGACGAGATATGTCTTGCTGTCCCACGAAGCGCGCATTCTCGCCGACAACGGCGGGTCTTCTTTTCTGCTTAAACGGGTCTCAACTCGCTCCATCGCTTCGAGGAAAGCATCGAGTGTGGGCTGGTAGTACTCGTGCCAGCCAATGCTGTGTCCAAAGATGACCGCCCACCCCAAATTCTTGGAAATCAGCCACGTCGGCGGGTCGTCGGCCAACGCGGCCGGGACGGCGCTCGTAAACTCGAAATCGATCAGGGCCGTGATGCGGGCCGTGGCCGGGTCGACCAAGATGTTCGTGTTTGAGAGGTCGGCGTTGAACAGAACAAATTTTTGGGGGTCCTCGCTTCGCTCGCTATCCAAATGGGCAAATGCCTCCGGCATGGCCATGGAACGGCGCGAGAGAACCCTTCCTCGGGCCGTCTTGAGTGCCCTCTCCATATCAATGGCATCGCCCTCTTGAAATTCAAAATTGCCAATTTTATTCCACGTCCCAGGGATGTTGATGTTGCGCAAGCACTGCATCTGCTGGTCTCGAATCGACATTGCCAGAGCCACATATTCTTTTATATCAGAAAGTGGACCCGTGGGCCACCAGTCGGTTGAGCAGTTGGGCATGGTTTTGAGCTGGGAGTGCATATCCGGGGTCAAAGGGCGCCGTGTGACGGCCCAGCCTCCATCTCTGTCTGCCGTGATGGAGCCAATCTTGTCGAAGCGATGGCTTTGGAGCTGCAGGAAAATGCCGGCCAGCTGCTCAAAGACATGTGCCCGTTTTGCAACAGCATCTGCTGCGGCGGCGGCGTCTTCTTTGGTTTTGTCGTTGTCGTCGCCAGTCTTGTCTTTAGGGTCGCCCTCAACCGCCTCCATCTTCTTTTCCCACTCCTTGAGGCACGTGTGCAGCGTCACACCCTCCACATGGTCCATCAAGATATACGGCCCAATGGTGTCGAAAATGTCGCCGTTGCCATTGCCCCGCAAGCCCCAGCTGTAAATGTGCGGCACCGGCACCGTCGTTTTCTGTTCAAGATACTGCAGCCAGCTGACCTCGTTCTCGAGCCGTTCGGCCACCAGATGCTGAGCACAGAATCCAGGTAGCGGCAGTCGCATTGCGATTCGTGCTGGCAGCAGGCCGTCGTCAAAGTGGAACTGCAGCACAAGGTTGTAGGAGCCCTTTTGCTTGCCGACGTATCGGAGCGGCCCGCGCCCGCCAAATTTCTTGGCCACAAATATTTTGAGAAATATAAAATTGAGCGACTCAAAAAGGCTCTCCAGCCAGGCGTCATACTTGTCTGCGATGTCGTCGGCGTGCATGTCGTCGTACGCCACAGCGTACTGGACACACTCGCGGTCCATGGGAGATGGGAGAACGAAATAATTTGAGTGCAATTGTTTTGTAAATTTATGGGATGAATATATTGATGAAATTCGTAAGAAAATATCTGAAATAAATAATATATAAATAAATAAAACTACTGGTTTGATGACGACCTTTAGAGAATAGCTGCAGTCTTTTGTATTCAGTATTAAATCCATGACAGGCTAGGCAGTCTGCAAGGCTCTTTGATTTTCAAGGCGACGCTCTATCTAGTCATTTAGTACGACATGAACAAAAATGAGGCTCAACACTGTATCACAGGTCAGGGGTATCGCAGGATGTCTGACTCTTTGGTGATGAAAGAGTCGTCACGTGTCCATCACGTGGTAGAATTCAGCCTTGACCCAAAACATAACAAAACACAGCAGAGACATTTCTAGGCAGACGGGCGCAGAAATGTGCAAATCATAAATTGGAGGCGCATGTCTTGCCTGATGTTGTATTCTGAATCTTCGAGATTGGTGGTGGCCGTGTGAGTTTTGAAATTGAGTTCCTCGTCACGTATGTCGCCTAACTTTTGTATTGCCTTGTTTGGCTGTGTTGTAACCCCTGTTGTAATTTTGTTTCTTCTTGTTTGGTTTCAAGTACTCCGTATCGTTGTACTCCAAGCTTTTAGTTATTTTTAACCTGTCTTGTGTAACATACAATTTTTTCTCGATACTTTATGAAAGTGGTTGATGCATTGTTTACTTCAGGGGGCACCACAAGTTTAGTCAAACGCTACGCTAATATCCAGGTATTGTTTTATTTTACTTGATATAATGTTTTTGTCCATGCCCCTCTCTATTGATCTTTTCTTTGATTCTTTTGATTCACTTTGTACTATATAAAGCTGAACGTTTGTGAACAATAATTGCTTTCATGAGAAAACGTTTTATAGTTTTGTTTTCAATTTGATCTGAATTTCATTCCTCCAGCACACTTTGCTTATCCTGTGAAAAAAAAAAAGAAGAAAAAAGGAGAGAGGCCTGCAACAGAAAATAAACGTGGTAATATAAAATGGCGGTTTATTGGCAATCGATAAAGGCGCAAGGCATGGAATGAAGTGACAAAAAAGGCGACGTTTCAAAAGAGATGGTAAGCGAGGTCTTCGTGGCTGAAGCTACGTCAGTGGCAGCAGACGTTAAACTCTGGAATTCAGGGTTGCCCCACTCGCTGTAGCTCTCCCAAACCCGCTGGCCCGTGCGCTGTCGTACCCGTTACGTACCGGCGCTAACAGTTCTGTAAGGCGCGCTACAAGCGATGACTTGCACGTACCCGAACCCACTAATGACAAAAAGTTTAGGTCGTCGAGTGACCCGTGAGTGGTTGATTTGACTTCATATTCTCTCCCCTCCTCTCATTGTACCCTCTTTTCTTAAAAATCTTTCTCTGGCGGCTACGCTTGCGGAAACAACAGGGTCATGGTTGAGATATTAGAACGGAGAGCTGAGGAGATTTCGAAAGAGAAAAGAGAAAATCAAAAAGGAGGAAAGGAGACGGGGATGAAAGACTTCAAAAATATGGAGTACCTACCCGGAGGGTGGGTGCGTGCACGAGTAGAAGAAGAACGAAGAGAACGTCATGAGTGAGATATTTTGATTTTTCCACTTGACCCTCGCTTCCATTGTGCACACTCTTTCTCCCTATTTTTTCAACGTTGCTAGCTGTGAATGAGTTAGCTTACCTGAAATCTTGTTTTTCAGCGGTTGCCCACTGAGCTTGTGATTTTTCTCTTTTTCTCTTTTTCCCTTTGCTCTCCCGGTCTCTTATGGTCACTCTCCCTCTCTCTCGCTAACAAAATCGGGCCTTTGCATTCTTTGATTTTGTCGTCTTTTGTGATTTTTCCTGTTTGCCGCCCATCACGTTTTTTTGGCTGTCCTTGTCTCTGTCCCCTCTCTTTTTCCTTTTTTGTAATTTCTAACCCTTCCCCTCGATTCTCATCCATCTTTTTTCTGGAGCCGCCACGTGCAAACCAAAAGAAAATCAAGCATAGCCACTGATCTACACCAAGTCCATTCTCCCACTAGACGTTCTGAGACCTCGACGTCCGCTCTTCCCTCGACCTCGACATCTTTTCTCATCTTTCTCTCGTTTTCTCATACAATTTGAAGCCACAAATTCCATTGCCAAATATCTTGCAGGGCAGAAGACAAGACAATGCTACACCGCTCAAATAGCTTGATTTTCACCAGACATGTCGTATTTTTCTAAGACGCAGACACAATCTTCCATACAGCATCACACACCTGCTAGGTATTGAACGAAGAGTGCCCGTAATAGCACCAAGATATTGGCAGAACACACACAATCGTACCCCAAAGTGAAGCAATTCATATCAACTTGATATAAACTCGATATCGACGAGAGACCCTTCCAAACCCTCAAACGCCACACGACACAAAAAGAATCATGGGAAAACAACCCTAAGGCGATTAAAGGTAAACAAGCTTCGGGCGCTAGCGGATCGTGGCCCCGTTGCCCTCGTGTGAAATGTGTGTGAGGTGTGTGGAGTGTGGTTTGTGCTTGGAAGTGCGCGTTTTCTGTGCGCGAGTGCGTCTGTCTCGATGTGGGTGTTGCCGTGGGTATTCCTGTAAATGTGTATGTAAGTGGATATGCATCGTGGAGCTACAGGGTTGGTAGCTTTCCTGGTACTTCGTACGGTAGCCCTTTTTGCTTTCCTTCTTCTTTATTTTTTCTTCTTCACGATACCCCCCCTTCACGATTCTAACCCTCCCTCTAGATGTCACCGCTCGTTGCCCTGAGGAGGCCTCCTCTCATGAGCGGTGAATATTCTACCACCCTCTATCTCGACCACTTCTCCCTTCTCATGTCTTCTCATCGGAACCCATCCGCTGGTGAGGAACTTGAGAAAATGAGAAATATAATAATTCAGACTTCATTGAACAAGCTATTATTCCCCTTCTTGCCCGTTCTTCCCAATCCCGCCTGAATCAGAGCAGCTATGCGAGGAGTGAAAGAGAGAAAAGAGAGAAACCCCCCCCCCCCCCCACCACTCACTCTTAGTGCAGAGCCTCTGGTTTAGCAAACAGTTACCTAAACTACACGCCCCGATCCCCTAATTTAGTGACGTTCCATAGTTCCTTTCCTTTTTGGGCCAGCTCTTGTTTTTCCTTTTCTTTGCTTCTCTCTTACTCGAGTCTACATTGTTTGATATCATTCTTGCTCTGACGACGCCGCGTCTTAGCCAATAGGGTCGTCTCCTTTTCGTATCCTCTACCAGCCATTCTTTTTGCGAGTCTTGCGAGGTGGCTCTGAAAACACTGCCCCTGCCAATGTTTTCCATCAGGTTTCCAAAAGAAAGGGACATTTCCACTAGCGGTTCATCTGCCGTGTTAACATGTATTGAGCAGCCAGAGATAGCCGCCCCATACGCATAGTCGTCCTTTGACGCGTGTGATGGTCGTCGTATTGCAAATTTCCTGTTTTTATTGATGGCGAGTTTGATTTTCTGATTTAATTTTCCTTTTGGTTTATTTCCGTTTTATAGTCTCCCTTTCTGTCCATCCACTCAGGGACAGCATCCCCGACTTATCTTCTAGTCAAAGGAGACGACGACAGACCCATAGAATATCGCCATATGACCCATTTTCGTTTTTACTCCCGCCATTTGAGTTTTGATTTTCTCTATTTTTCTTTGTAAACAAATTAATTCCCAAAATCATATTCCATTCTGTCAAAGGGCGTTTCTCACCAGTCTAAACAACGGCCTGTAAATGCCTCACAGAAACACAGATTGACTATACTTTCGCGTCGCTGTATAGGGCCCGGTATAGGAAAGAAAAGCATACTCCTGCTTGCTCTTCACCTTCAAACCCACCGGCAAGCTGATGGGCATTTACCTAACGGAAACGTAATAAAGACAAAGAAAATATCACAGAAATCAAAGGAAAACTGACAGAATCAGGAAACGAGTTTCCCCATTCTGCAAGGCTTCGGTTACACGTTTGCGGAAATACGTGTCCGACGACGGGAAAGCTTGTTCGGGAAATGGAAAACGAGAAGCAAGATGTAAAATGAAACGTATGGTGGCAGCAAGCGATGATCACCACAGACAGGACAGGGCAAAGAAAAGACAGGAAAATAGGGGCCCGTATTGGATACGCAAAGAATGTGTTATGAGAAGCAAGAAGGACACGAATAAGTCTGCAAATCAAGACCGCGGTCGGTATGAACCAGTTGTTCCATTCCCAAGAGATGTTCCTGCCGATCAGACATAAATATCTCTACCTGCCGTCGCCATATTGTCATTTCCTTTGATTTGATATCACCTTCACACACTCTTCTTTGCCTCCTATTCATTCTTCTTTACCACCCCCCTCCCACCTCACCTTCATCTTCCTTCGGGTCGATCTCTCTTTCTCTCTCTCTCGTCACCTTTGACATCCATCACCTTCCACACCTTGAAAATGCCCGTCGAAAACACCCTCGTCTGGCAGACGGCCGATGATGAAGAAAAGGGCGGTGTTCGTGTCTCTCGTCGTGATCGGTTTGACGAAAAGGAGAAGATTGGCAACGACAATGATGACGACACCTATGACGATGGCTTGCCCTCGTCGTCCAACATTCGTCCGCGGAACAAGTCGGCCCGCCACCGTTCGCGCTCGTCCCGCCGGTCCATCGATCCCTCGGCCGCCCTTCCCATCCAATACCGGACTCTGTAGGCACAATCGTCCCTAATATGATTGTTGTGTACACACTACTGACTGCCCAGCTCCCAGGACATTGACGATGCCGAACGCCAGCGCAAGGGCGAACAGGCCAAGGCCAAGGATGCCATGGTGTCGAGTACGTTCTCCGAAGCACATAATTATGTGCCATCCCTATCTACCTTTCACTAACCACCCGCCTCCTCCCAGAGTTTGAATCCATCGACTGGCACAAGATCACGCCTGCGGAACTCGAGAAGCGCCTCGACACCAACATCACCACGGGCTTGCCCTCGGGCACGGCCAAGGATCGCCTTCGCTCGCACGGTGCCAATGCCATCTCCCCGCTGCCCAATCCCTGGTTCGGCAAAGTGGTCGGCTACTTTTTCAAGGGCTTCGGTTCCATTCTGGCCGTCGGCGGTATTCTGGTCTTTCTTTCGTGGAAGCCGCTCGGTGAACCTGCCCCAGCCGTCGCCAACCTGGCCCTCGGTATTGTTTTGATTGCCGTCTTCTTCATTCAGGCTGCCTTCAACGGCTGGCAGGACTGGTCCTCGTCGCGTGTCATGCAGTCCATCACGGCCATGCTGCCTGCATCGTGTCATGTCTTGCGGGAAAACGGCACCCAGACGGAGATCAGTGCTTCGGAGCTCGTGCCTGGCGATGTTCTGTTGCTCACAGCTGGCGACCGTATCCCTGCCGATGTCCGCTATGTCCGCGTCTCGCACGACATGACGGTCGACCGTGCTGTTCTGACTGGCGAGTCCAAGCCGATCAAGGCCAGCGCTTCCGAAGGCAACGGGCAAGACGCACCCATCACCAACAACTACCTCGAGACCAACTGCATCGGCCTGCAGGGCACACACTGTGTCACAGGCACCGCTCGTGCTGTCGTCGTGGCCACGGGCGACTCGACCGTCTTTGGCCAGATTGCCAAGCTGACGGGCACGCCCAAGACGGGGCTGACGACCATGGAGCGCGAGATCCTGCGCTTTGTCCTGCTCATTTTTGCCATCATGGTGACCTGGATCGTCGTGCTCGTGGCTGTATGGTATGTGGTCATGTTCCTGGCTCTTTTGATTACGTTCCTGCGCCAGTCCAAGCCGATAGCCCCCCAATAAAATAGTTGTTAACACTTCCCCTTCGTTTCCAGGGCCGGCTGGCTGCGACATGCACACCCCGAGTGGATCAGCGTGTCGATGCTGATTGTCAGCGCCGTCAGCGTGGCCATTGCCTACATCCCTGAGGGTCTTCCGATTGCCACGACGGCTAGCCTGACGATCACCGCCAACCTCATGAAGAAGCACCGCATCCTCTGCAAGTCGCTCAAGACGGTCGAGACGCTGGGCGCCGTGTCGGTCATCTGCTCCGACAAGACGGGCACCCTCACCAAGAACAAGATGTACGTCACGGACTGCTCGCTGGGTGTCACGACATATACGACCGACGAGGCTGTCTTGCTGACTGAAGGCGCTGCCGCTGCCGCGTTCCCCTTGCCTCTGAGCCAGCTTCGTGCCGGCGCCGGCATCTGCAACACAGCCGAGTTTGACGCATCCGAGACTGTCGAGTTTGACGCCGCTGGCAAGAAGAAGGAGCGCCGCATTTTTGGCAATGCCACCGACCAAGCCGCTCTTCGCCTGGCTGACAGCCTTGGCTCAGTGGCAGAACTGCGCTCGGCATGGACGACAGTCGCCGACCTCGCGTTTGATAGCAAGACCAAGTACATGGCCACGGCTGTCGCCCTCAACGATACCAATAACAAGGACAAGATGGCTCACCAGTGCCTGACCGACGGCGAAGTGGCTAACAGCACCTTTGGCCAGGTTAACCCCAGCGCCCCTGCTCTGCCCTTCCCGGCTGCCCAACAAAATACGCTTCTGTTCCTCAAGGGTGCTCCTGATATGCTCTTGGACAAGTGCTCCCGCATTGTTCAGGCTGGTGTTGGCGAGGGCGGCAGCAGCGTTGTCGACCTGACTCCTGCGACGCGTGCTGCTGTCCAGCAGACAAAGGATGCCTGGTCCGCCGAGGGCCGTCGTGTGATTCTGGTTGCCCGCAAGATTTTGGCGCCCGGTGTTTTGGTCAACGGCGCTGCTGCCAAGAACGACGAGCGCCTCAAGAGCGAAGTGCACGCTGGCGGGTTCACGCTGATTGGCCTCATGGCGCTTATGGACCCGCCGCGCGACGAGATCCACGATGTGATGCAGACTCTGCGTGGCGCCGGCATTCGTTCCGTCATGGTGACTGGCGATTTCGGTCTGACGGCCCTCGCAATTGCCCGCCAGTGCGGCATGGTGAGCACCCGCGCTGTCCACGGAATGAGGGATCTCGTCCGGTTCCAAAGGGATGTCGACACCTACAATGAGAAGAAGGCTGAGCCGTCCTCCCTCAAAAAGCTGGCCATCAAGCTGCACCTGACGCATGTTGATGCCGCGCCCGTCGACCACCTCCCGCCCGCCCCGCCCCAGCCCACGGCCCTCCTGCTGACCGGCGCCGACCTGCTCAAAGTCAACGACTACCAGTGGGACCAGATCTGCTCCGCCGCCCACTACCCCGAGATCGTCTTTGCCCGCACCACCCCCGACCAGAAGCTGCGTATCGTCCGTGCCTTCCAGGCCCGCGGCGCTGTCGTGGCCATGACCGGCGACGGCGTCAACGACGCGCCCGCCCTCAAGGCTGCTGATGTCGGTATCGCTTTGGCTGGCGGCTCGGATATTGCTGTTGAGGCTGCCGACATGGTTCTGCTGGGTGGCTCGACGTTTGCCAGTGTGGTCGAAGCTGTGCGGTACGGCCGCCTTGTCTTTGACAACATGAAGAAGATCATTGCGTATCTGCTGCCGGCTGGTTCGTGGTCCGAATTCTGGCCTGTGTTTACGAATGTTATTCTGGGTCTGCCTCAGATTCTGTCGTCCTTTTTGATGATCATTATTTGGTAAGCTCCCCTTCGTTCTTTCCTTTTGTATCGCCTTCCACATCCAATGTTGTGTGTGCCACTTTGCACTTTCCGCCCACGTCCTATCAACACCACATTTGCTCCTTCCCTTCCTGTCACTGCACGCCGTGTTTGCCCCTATTTAATTTCCTCACTTCTTTTCTTCATGTGATTCTCACCATCATTTGCCCATCATTAACTCTTCTCTTCCAGCTGCTTCACCGACTGCATCGCCGCCGTAGTCCTCGCCTACGAGACCCCCGAGGCCGATCTCCTGCTGCGCCCGCCCCGCAACCCGCGCACCACCCGCCTCGTCAACTGGCAGCTCATGCTGCATGCCTACGGCTTTGTTGGCATGATCGAAGTCGTCTTGTCGTTCACCATGGCCTACTGGTATCTGGTTCGTCGCGGCGTGCCCTTTGGCGAGCTGTGGCTGTCCTTTGGCAATTACGATCCCGACTTCCTGGCTACTGTCGATGGGTTGGACGGCCTGACGTCGCGCATCAATGAAGCCAGCTCCGTTTACTTTATCACCCTCGTCGTCCTCCAGTGGTTCAATCTCATGGCCGTCCGCACGCGCCGTTTGTCGCTCTTCCAGCACCCGCCTGCGTTCAACAAACAGACCCAGAACTTGCTGCTGTTCCCGGCCATTGTCCTGTCGCTCGGCATCGCCGTCATCTGGCTCTACATCCCGAAGCTGCAGGTCGTCCTGGGCACGTCTGGTGTGCCGGCCGAGTACTACTTCTTGCCCATGGCGCTCGGCCTTGGCCTGCTGGGTCTCGACGAGGCTCGCAAGGCCACTGTCCGCCGCTGGCCCAAGAGTGTTCTGGCCAAGATGGCGTGGTAAGATGTTGTTTTGGCGAGGTGCTGATGGGCAGAATGCCTACTTTGGTGAACCTTTAATTCTTGGAGTCGTCATTATCAGTTGACTGATACTGGCACAAATTTCATTTCTATCTATTTTTCATATAAATTTATTTACTTTATACCTACACTGCCCCTTGCAATGGACAATTGAGAATGAGGCAAACAAGCATCGCATCCAGAGGATCAGCTAATCAGATCTTAGAGGCTAGTTCGACCAAAGGACTCAAAAATCCAGGCACACATTTTTGACCTCCGAATTCCAGATGTTACTGACAAGCGCCCTGAAAAAAAAAAAGGTCGATCCGAACACGACGCGGCAATATGCATTTGCGACTTAGAGTGAATGCATTTGGTCCACTCTTCAGAACGCGGCGAGCCATCGGAGTGAATGCAGTCTTCTTTTGCACGAGGCTTGACCGACATGGCATTCACTACTGTTGTCGACGAGCTACAACGAAGACCATAAATAACACCTTCAGACCTCGATTCCCCTCACGAAATGGAAACAGTCCTGCCTTGTTTTCATCTCGTCACAGTACGCCAAACGAGACTGCAATCGCGGCGATGGCCCAACCAACTCCTCCGGCGTCTGCCCAAGACTCCAACTCTGACTCGAGCCCGGGCAACAGTGAGGCCAGCACCGAACTCGGTTCCAACTATGACTCTGACCCTGTCCTCAACAATGCCGCCACTCAATTTGGGAACCGTTTCAAAAAGGACTCGTATCCGTGCGAGTGGAAGCATAGCTACGTTCCAGGCAGCTACCATCCCATCGATCTCGGTGACCTCATAAAGGATGGCCAGTACAAGGTCGTGCGGAAGCTTGGCTACAGCTCGAGATGCACCGTCTGGCTCGCTCGCAACGAGGAGTCCGGGCTCTGCCGTGCCATCAAGATCATGAGGGCCAATGACACAGACAGAGGACAATACCAGGTGGACATGTACAGACAGCTTCAACAGCTGATTCCCGCATCGACGCTTGACCGCTACTTTGTCAAGATCCTCGATACCTTTGAGCAGACAAGCTGCAACGGCACACACATGTGCATCGAGATGGAGCCCATGGCAGCTGACGGCAACCATCTGCTGGACCACTACCGGGGCAACACCCCTGGACAAAAGTCTTATATTCATCGCCGCTTCTCGGTCCGGGTGGCCAAGCGCGTCATGCGAGACACGCTCGAAGCCGTCAAGATCCTGCACGAAAATGGATTTGTGTACAACGGCCTTCATCAGGGAAACATGCTGTTCGGGCTGAGCAAGGACCTTGACAACGAGACTGAGGAGACCTTGTGGCAGCCGGCCAATGTTTGGGACGACCTTCCAGACTCCATCTCGGAGCCCCTGGAGCGGGTTGACGGGCAGATCGACCCATGGTGTCCAAAGCATATTTACGTTCCCAAACAGCTGGTCAACTTTGTCGACATCGGGCCCAACATGCGCATCAAGATTGGCGATCTTGGGGGTGGTAAGTCGTCGTCGTCTCTATTAGCTAATCCATAAGTCCATTCACTGACACGCTTGCAGCCCACCCAATCGAAAATCTGCCAAACAAAAAATTTACGCCCTGGGCCCTGCGTGCTCCGGAGCTCTTCTTTGCCGACACCATTGCCGAGGCCACAGAGGGAGGCGACGCCCGCCAGCTTGATGTCTGGAGCGTTGGCTGTCTCTTGTTCGAGATTGTGACGGGCCATCCCCTGTTTGTGTTTTTCTTGCACATAGACAACGACTGCGAAAACGACAACCACATGCTGGCGCTCGAGTCGGCCCTGGGTCCTGTCCCCGACAACATCTTTCAGAAATGGGACCGGTCCGATCTCTACTACAAGACGGACGAAACCTTGGGCGAACGCACCTTGTTCTGCGCCAACCTGGGCGGCCTGGACGAGGTGCCCGACGGCGAAGAGCCGTACGTGCCCGAGCCGCGCCCGATGGAGAAGCTGTTTGACGATGCGGCGCCGAACCTGGCCAGCTCGCCGGAAGGCATCCAGATCAAAACGTTGATCCGCAAGATCCTGCAGTACGCCCCGGCCAAGAGACCGACTGTTGCCGAGATCCTGCAGGACCCGTGGTTTACTCGCAATGACTGGGAGAGCGACGCCGCCAACGACCCCGGCTACGAGCTTGACGCCGGAAAGGAGAGAAACTTTGATGTTGAGAACGACCTTGACAACGAGAACGGTCTCGGGGACGAGGACGAGGGCTATTTGGATGACGAAAACGACGAGAACGACTACGAGGACGGGGACGAGGACGGGGACGAGGACGGGGGTTACATCTGAAGCAGGAGTTGGTTCTCGCAGGATTACTTAACAGCAAATCGGATTATGACGGGAAATACTTGACGGGGTGATATGGATACTACCAGCTGGGACAAACAAATACGATGTTAGTAAAGCTATACAGAAAGACCGTTGAACATTTTCTCATATGAATGCAAAGGGATTTTTTTCATAATTTTTTTTTTTTTTTTTGAAATTGTTTACTTTCTCCGTCGTAATTTCTCCTCTAGTTTCCTATTTCCAATGTATTGGGCGCGAAAATGAATGTGGGTGATATTGTCTGCAACGGTCGTGTAAATAGATCGAATACTATCATATCTGCTCGCATTACTTTGGTTGTTATCAACATCACGCCGTCTCGTGTTTTCGACCATTTCCCCCCTTCCGTCAGCCTTTGTGCATCGTTTGCTATTCGCATTGACCAGGAGAGACCATTTCGTAAGGAGCATGACACGACTTTAAAGTACAGTTTTGACGGCGTAAAATACAGTATGTCGTCTTACTCACCAAAGGTAACTTCCTCTTTCGAGTAAACGGCGAACTCCCGCATTACAAAGCTCCCGCTAAAAGCTAAAGGCAAAGGCGGGGGAGCCCTGCTCTGCGCTTCGGCGATTAGGGCCCCACTACAGCTCGCCCCAAGCTCCCCGTGCCCTCCCTGCCTCCTTCCCAGCTCCCCGCTCCGGGATGGTCACACCTGCAGGTCGGCGAGCACTTTTGCCGAGATCTTGCCATCCTCCCCTGCCGCAGCCTCCTTTTGAGTCCTTATCACCATTATCCTATTTAGGAAACCGAGACGGCGACAATTTATCACCTTCCCATTTTTTTCGTCTTCCCATCTTTATTTCCAAGCACTCCGTATATTTCTGTTATCTCTCTTCTCATCGACCCTTCGTCTCGCCTACTGCCCGCCTCGTCCGGCTCGCACTTAAAAAGCCTTAGCTCGCCCACTTCTGACTTCCCCACATCAGCACCAGAAACTACACCTTCGTCTACTCGTCACCACTTTTGACTCTACCTCGTCTACTTTCAACATACAACCTCGACTTTACGTCTACATACAACTACTTGCACCACTACAACCTTATCTTAACCTCCTCAACCCCGCATATACCGCCATCATGTGCATGGGCGCTACCTGTCCTACCTGCTGTAAGTTTGGGTCCTCCCTCCGGTCGTAGCCGTCTCCCCTATGGTCGTTTGTCGTCCCTCATCGTCCTCCCTCGATTTCTCCCTTCGGTCGATATCGTCATCACTAACTTCCCCAGCAAAGCAGACCTGGCGTGGCTGCGGCCGGCACATTCCGCAGGCGCTGTCGGGCGTCGCGGAGAGCGAGTGGTGTGCGTGCACGCCCAAGGTGACGGTGGACGGCAAGGAGTACCCGCCGGCCGCGGGGACGGGCACGGCGGCCAAGGCGGAGTGACCATCGAAACGAGTGAGCGCAGCGAGCGAGGCCAAGAAAGAGAGAAAACGAGTGAACGAAGTGAACGAGGACAGAAATAACGATGATATGACGGCGTTGGGGAGGATGACATTGGACGGTACTGGATGACATTGTGAGCATAGTTACGGCGCAGGGAGAAGTATGTGATTGGTATTGGTTATTGGGTTGGCATAGTATGGAGTACAGTGAGGCAGCATGGTATGGCGTGAATTGACTGATTGTGATTGAATACGATTGCCTTTGACCAGAGTGCACATTGTGGAACGCTTCTTTTTCATATAATTTTTTTTTTTTATTTTTTTTTATTTTTATCGTATTCTAAGTACATTGTATGGTATATGATTCCGCAGTCGAACGCCTTCCGGGGGTATGAATAGCAAGGAAATACAAAATCGATGGGTATTAAGGGACAAGAGCTATAGGAGAGAGTCTGGTTCATAACTGCTCTTCGACGGACTCGCAAACTCGCTTCGCTCGTTCGCTCGTTCGCTCGCCGTCTAGAAGAGAGCCTTGACCATCCGCACCGGCAGGTTGGCCCAGGTCTTGGGCTTGTCGTCCAGCTCGACAATGTCATACTCGACCAGACCGTCCGTGATGTCAATGTCCTCGGCGCGCACGTAGAAGCGCCAGTCACGCGAGTAGACCTTCCAGGAAAGGTAGAGGGCCAGCACGATGGGCAGGGCCAGGTACTGCTGGAAGAAGACTTTGGGGTCGGGATGTGCACCCGGCTTGGGGTAGAGGCCCGAGTAGAACGTGGCGATCAGGCAGACGATATTCAGGAACAGGCCGATGCACGAGCCGTACACGCCAAAGTTGGGCTTGTAGGGGATCTGGTCGAGGCTGCGGCCCTTGGCCTTCCAGACGTAGCGGAAGCGGATGTGCGTCAGGCAGATGGAGCCCCAGACAAAGAAGTAGGACAGGCCCGACAGCGAGAGCAGCCAGTTGAAGATCTCGGTGGCCGAGCCGGACTCGCCAATGAACGCCAGCAGACCGAACGCGAACTGGACGACAATGCACCAGAGGGGACGGCCCTGCTTGTCGACGTAGGCCAGGAACTTGGGAGCCATGCCGCGCTCGGCCATGGCCTGCATGGTACGGGTAGAACCAAACGTGCACGAGTTGGCGACGCTGATGACCGAGATGGTGATGACGGCGTTGAAGATGGAGGGCAGGACCTTGATGCCGGCATCCTGGATGGCCAGGACAAAGGGCGAGGCCTTGGTGTTGGCGCCGGAAGCACCGAGCAGACGGTTGTCCGTGGACGGCAGGATCAGGCCCATGATGAACAGGTTGACAATATAGAAGACGGCGATACGCCAGAACACCTGCTTGGAGGCCTTGGGAATGGACTTGGCCGGGTTGTCCGACTCGGCGGCGGCAAGACCAACCAGCTCAGTGCCACCAAAGGAGAAAGCAGCAACGACAAACACACTGGCAAAGCCGTTGAATCCGTTTTGGAATGCGCCCGGGTCGTGCCAGTACTTGGCACCCAGATAGCCCTGATTGCCGACGCCGCCGCAGTTGATGACAATGCCCAAGATGATGAAGCCAAGGCAGGCCGCGATCTTGATCATGGAGAGGATGAACTCGACTTCGCCGTAGCCGCGGACACCGAACAGCTGGATGCTGGCCAAGGCCACGAGGAAAACGGCAATCCAGATACCCTCGTTGAGGTCCTCGCGCCAGAAACGGATGGTGATGGAAGCAGCCGTCAACTCAAACGGCAGGATGGTCAGCCATGTCAGGGCGTAGTCCCAGCCGGCGGCGAAACCCCAAGCAGGGTCGATGAAGCGCACAATGTAGGTGTAGAAGGCGCCGTTGACGGGGTACAGGACAGACAGCTCGGCCAGGGCCTGGCAGGTGAACAGAAGCATGACGCCGACAATCAAGTAGCAGATGATGAGAGCAGCTGGGCCGCCGGCGTGCAGAGCACCACCGGAACCGACAAACAGACCAGCACCAATGGCACCGCCAATGGCAATCATCTGCATATGGCGGCTCTTGAGGTCACGCTTGAGGTTGGAGCCGCCGGCACCGCCATTGTCGCGGTTGACGACGCCGACCTCTTCATCGTTGGGGAGGTTGTCGGGCAGGTAGTTTCCGTTGCCGGAGCGGAGGTGGGCCGGCACCGGCGTGGAGATCGAGGTGACCTCCTTTTCGTACTGGTCGGACATGGTGGGTGGTGTTCCCAGGGTGTTGACGTGATGCGACAGAATGGGATGTGTGGTGACGGGATGCTATAAGATGCTAGTCAGGACAAGGAGAGTGTCGATGACTGTGATGTTGATCGCCGTTGATGTTGAGCAAGTTTATTGTCAACGGTTGACAGGCCAGGCAGGGAAGAAAGAGCTAGAAGTATCCAGTAGGTAAAGTGCAAGACGGGATGGGAGACAAGAAGAAGGGAGGGGGGACAACGGTCGCTTTAATAGAAGATGGGGAGAGGGACGAGAAGACAATAGGCAGACTGGGAGTAGAACAGGACGAAGAAGCACAGGGCACGAGTCAGCCAGGGTCGAGAAGGGGGGGGGGGGGGGGGGGGGGGGGAAAAAAAAAAAAAAAAAAAGGACAGGGAAAAAAAAAAAAATAAAAGGCAAATGCAAGGAAACAGGGCGCTTGTGTAAT